>JAODGE020012720.1:0-15086 GCA_027574965.2 Ecitophya simulans | reverse complement strand
TCATCGCTTAGGTATTCGAATCCTCCATATCATCAACTCAATGTTAGAACAAACAACAAACAACAAAAAGCCACTAAATGTATTTTGTCCAGTGACATGACTTCCAATTACTTTGAGGCGCAAAATTGGTTACTTGTAACTTGTATTATTTTGCCAAGACTATAATTATGCTTTGATGCTTTCTTTTGATACTAAACATTAAAATACTTAGTATTTAATTTGAAAGTAATTAATATTAATTTTATTAATACAAATATACAACCATACTCAGTATAAAGTTTTTTAAAAATTAAATTGGCAACTTTTGATTTTTGGTAAATGTCAAAATGATGACCAATGTTGCATGAGTTTTACTACATATACCTATTACAGCAAATAGATATAACTGAACTAAGGTCCAACATTATCTTAAGAGTCAATCCAAGATAACAAAAAATATTGATTTTACATGCAATTGTTTATTTATTTTTACACATATGTTACTTTTTTTATTCATTGTTACATTGTAACATTTTGAGTTTTGGAAGTTGATCGCACGGTTGATATATACATTTTTAATATACTTTAAAAAACTAGTAATAAGTTATTTGCACCTTATTTATATACAGATATGCATATATGTTATATAGCAACAATTTGTTTAACTTTTGCTTAAATAATTACACAAACTTCAACGTAATTTACGACACTATTATTGTAACTACAAATGGTAAATTTCCTCTATAATATGTAGATAGGTACTTACCTATTAATAAATAGCAGACATGAATAGTTATATTTTAACTTAATTTTGGCGTTCATTGTTAAAATAAAACATTCATTGTGCTTCTAAATTATACTTTTTGTACTGTGCAAACTTTTGTTGCGACTCGCGTGGCGAGCAATTGTTTTAACTCCGCAAATCTTTCTTTACGGTGGGCTTCAGGTTCGTAATAGTTAAATTATCCTCTCGTTAGGTGCTCGTGAGCTTCACAATAACCCCCACGATGCGAGAAAACCGTGATCCACACTCGAACAACTGCGCGCACTCCATTTTCGAAAGTTTCCAGCGTTCGCAGCGTCGAGCTCGACGCTCTTTCGTGCTTCGAGTGCCTTTCTTGTGCACTTGAAGTCGAACAACATCAAGTGCCGCCCATATATCTGCGCCGCGCGTTTTTACCAGCGCGCATATTTGCATTTGCGCGCGTATATCTTTAATGCGGCAGTGTAAACAATGCGAGAAGCTTTTCAGCACTTTATTACATCGCATTCGACATTTTCAGCGGTTCGAGTGCGCATTGCTCTTTGCTGTACTCGTACACTTGTTTGCGCATAGATGTCTACCATTTTAGTAATGTCGAAATAAAACTCACCATAATATTGTGCACGTTTGACTAATAAAGGTCCATTGTGAAAATGTGAGCGATAAAATTAATTTTCCTGCGAATCTTTCTTCGTCAGTGCGATGGGCAGACTGTGCGTCCCTCGGCCCGTCCCTACAAATAGATAATAATGGTGGGATTATCCTTTACAGTTTGATAAATATTTGGGACCATTAAACTAATCCAGCCTTATAGAGTTTTTCCGCTGATGGCGTTCGCTTCATGATGCTGCCTTTCAAAACGTTTATTGCAAGAATTTTTAATCAAGGACTCCAACGCTTTATTGCAAATATTCCGATATATTTGCACACGCGCTGCAAATCAATAAATTAACACAATTGTTGCGTTTGCAAAATAACACAATATCGAGCCGCGTGTTTAGATACATCGAGGATTTAAATAAATATTTACGGCAACTCCGATATTCAATTTCGATTCGAAGTAAATTTATCAACACGAATAAAACTAATTGCACCATTTTATTGGACATTCTTTTTGGTGTGTAACTTTAAAATTCTTAAATTCAATATGCCTGTAAGCCTGTCTGTCAATAGTATCAGGCAAAACAGATGAATATTATTCAATTGCATCATCGAGGAACCCCTACGAAGGGGTATGAAATTTTACAGCGTGAATAAGTGTCATCCCAAGCGGGCATTTATTAATTCAGTTACATTATGCCCGAGTTGGGAGTGGTTGTGTATATGCGGTACCCGGTGCGATATTAGTGTCACTCAAAATTCAAAAGCCCCCAAACTCAACGAGTGCAGTGCATAGAAATACTCCGTCCTTGTCTGACCAGTTGGGAGTAGGGTATTATAATGCGACACCCCTAAATTTGGAATCTGATTTCAAATTAAAAAGTTCGCTGCAGGAAGCTATCAAATGCAAATTGTGCATCGACTCAAGGACACTGCCGGGCTTACCTACCGCTGTGCCTGCTGGCCATAGAATTGGAGTGTGAAGAGGCCGCAAATCAAATACAGGAACTTGGACGCATCTGCGATCTATTTCGTCAAAAGTAGTTCGAATTGTGTCAACGATGACGGCATCAGGTGCAGATAAGTTTGTGCCAAATCTGATCGTTTAAAACTACCCGGAAATGTACAACACTAGGACAGCGCCTGTAAAAAGTGTAGCCTACAACATATTAGTACTTAAAGTGTTTATTTGTAATCCGTGCGCGCTGCGCGTTGAAATTGTAAAATAATGTTTGCGATTTGTAATCTGCAAGTTGGCTGTTTATCGAAAGGATTAAAGCAGAGATTACAAAGTGGTTCAGTTTGTGTCACGTGCGGCGGTCACACGACAACACTGATGACATCCTGATGAAGCTCCCGAGGGTTGCTGGATACACAGTTCTTCGGGGCCCTCTAGGTGTAATATCAAATCTCTGTTGACGCGGCGCCGATCGCTCGGTAAAGAACAAATACGAGCGACGAATGGGAACATTGGGACATGGGACATTGGGACATTGCTGAAGGCGTTGGAGCGATGCTCGTTTATCTCTTGAGCAAACAATTCAAGCTCTTAAATTGCCAGCAGTGGTGTATCTCCCACGATGCTTAAAAAAAAGCAGATGACTTTTTCATAGCATTTTATCGCTAAACAAATTATCCCGCAAAATATTAAACATTTACCGTTAAGAACGCCATTGTTTTCTGGTCATGAAAGCATTTGCAGAGCACTTTGTCAGTGCATTTTATTGTTAAACAAATTACTGTGCATCAGATTAAACATTTTTAGTTAAGTACGCTTGTGTTTTCGGCCATAAAAGTAAGGCATTTGTGTAATGAATACGTTTTATGCACGAATATGCGCGACACAATGAAACCCAGCATGTATAAATATTTAATTTGTATTCAATTTGGTCGCGCCTGAAGAAGATTCGCCGGCGCGCAATAAAAGTGATTAGAATCTTGGGGGCTGACGCACCAGGAATTCGTTAAAGTGTTGTAAAGAGGGTGTGCGCGTGTGGGACGCGCACATCCGTGAATAGGAAGCGCGTAATCGAGAGGGTGTCACGGCGCTTAACTCGGAGGGTTATCCCTAACCTTGCAGTTTCTGAATTACACACCCGTTTTATTAGATTGTTATTATCAACTCTCTCGTTAACTGTTCAGTGAATAAGGTTGGAGCGTGTGTACCGGGTGTTAGTGATTCCGTCGTGCTGTAGATTCCTTCCGCACCGAAACAACGCGAAACTCTATTTAAACATATAACGTGTAGAGTGACAACATAAATTTGTCATACTTTCAAATCAACAAATATAGATGCGTTTTTGCTAAAATATTCGCAAAATTCTAATGGCACGTGGCAACACATAAAAATACAGATGCTATTATTAGCATTCTGTCAATATAGTGGCGTGTCGCAGCCTCTTGCAAACGTAATGCAAGTCAAACACCCTCGATAGATAATATTGCGGCACACGTCTCAACTTATCGCAATATCATACCCTGGCATCAATAAGATGAGGGGAGGATAAACGAATATGTGTTACATTTAACACGTAATGAAAGACTATTGCAGTAGCAAATAAAATGTACGTAGATAATAAAAGAACAACTTGTTTAAAGATACATCTATCTAAATTACTAAGATACGTTAATATTGTATGCACTGAGAAAAACTGATTTTGTATTTTTACCGGATTAGCAGTGTGACGGCGCTGATTCTAGAACTGTCATTCATGTTATTTCATCGGGATCTTCTTCTTAGAACATATTTGATTATTTTAATACTTTTGCTTTACACTTTAATAACTTGGTTTGGCTGCTTCAACAATTTGAAGTAGTGTAGTAGTGTAGTAGTGTATTGTCAATTACAGTCTACTATTTTAAATTAGATGCAAAAATCATAATATTGTAGACAGTAATTTGGTTACTTGAGTTATTTTATGGTTTCTTGCGAATTTTAAAGTTCTAAAACCATTTTATGTTTTTTTATTAGTTTTTGATTTTGATATATGCTTACAATTAGTAGATTATTAACAGTAGTCTACATATTATACAAAATTATATCTAATATTTAATACACGAGTACATGACTTCAACAGTTGTAGACTAATTTTGGAGCGTTGAGTCTTGGACAGTTCTTTTTTTTCTGGTTGTGAGTGAACCAAATTTTTTACATTTAGAATCAGCGATTTATAATTTGGAAATAAGCATAATAATTTAATATTGATATATCTTGTTTTTTTTTTTTTAATAAAGTTATGTACAAGAAAATTGGTTCTATTTGACCTTGCAATATTTGAAAATAATTAATATTAATTTTTTAATTTAATTTTAATTTTAATATAATTTTCCATTACATTTATAATTTACAACTTGTGTATACATATCCAACATTACAAGAATTAAGCTATATAAATTTACAATTATTTAAATAGAATTCTAACACTTTTTTGACTAATTATTCTATTTTTCTAAATCTAATCCAATTGGATTGGCTTACAATACTTGTATGCATTGATAAAGAGTTACAATTTGTTTCATTATTTTATAAATGTACACTCAAATGTTGATTAATCAAAATCTGGTAATCACACGCCGGAGAGGTTTCACTTGTATTACAATAATAAAATAACTGATAACACGTTAAACATTAGTTATTTTATAGATATATCCAAGTCTTAATAAAAATCATCTCAATATTAAAGATAATGAAAATAGATTGCATTTTTAAAATATGCTTAGATATGACTAAGCTATAATCTGATGGTGTAGAAGTTAGTGTAATAAGGCATCCCGAGAATAACTTATTATAGATATCCGCATAATATATGCGAAAGTGGAGCGCCTAGTCAAAAATGAATAATGTATAATGTGAGCGTGGAAAACACCAAAGTCCGATCAATTTCGAAGCGTCTAAATTCGCAGCATACACCAGAATCCAGTATCGGCGGGCGCAACGTATGGAGCGGTGTCGGCTCCGCATTCGGAGGCGGCGACCGTGGGACGCGGTGTGGCTACGTCCGGCCATAACATGTAGAAGATTGGAAGCGATTTGATGTATTAAAGTGCGGATTGCTTTTCGGACTGCCGTCCGCACAATTGTCCGCTCAGCGCGGCGTCCTTATCTCGCGCACGTCCGTCGCAAATTGAATTCGTCCATTACCTGCTACGATTCCACGTCCGGCGGCGATATATTGTTTGTTGCGGAGTCGCAAACAGACGCACAAAGAAAAGTAACTTCTGGCGGCCGCACACAAAGGCTATTTTGACCAGTGGTTTGTGGCATTTTGGGAGAATTGAAAAAATCCCGGTCGCACGTCTGTCGCCTTTACAGCTTCGACCGGCCATCAGGAATAAAGATAACTGTAAAATGCGACGAAGCAAATGTTTATTTGTTGCGGATGGTGGTGCGGCTTATTACGTTCGATTTGATGTTAATGCATTTTAATGTTCACATCAACGACCGTAAAATCAAGCAGCGTGTATTTATTTCACGCACGATATAATGCCGAAAGTTGGGCGTCCTGGATTAATGACTAACGCGACAAGGATATAGCTGATTTAAAGAAGACGTATATTCCATCATCCTTCTACAATTGTGAACGGAATATATCAAAAATTTTTCTAAGTAAAAAGCTCAACCAATTTAACCAGCAGAACAACGGCATTAACCGTCAGTATAACGATTAATATATAATATTTAATAGCATTTAATGGCATTTCTCGGAAATGCTTCCAAACTGTGAAAAAGTTATCTATTAATTTAGCAGAACATCCAGTAGAACTGGTAGTGTTGTCAAGAGTCTGGTTACGAATCACACGCCGTTTTGACTCTATTCAAGTCCGCTGGGCTTTGATCAATATGCGTTTCAAACGTATACTTTCCACATTGATGTGAGAAGCTTAAAGCGGGCGCAGAGCTTTAACGTCGCTGTGCGCACATTGTGCGCACATATTATGCCACTGATAAAGAAGCGTACCGAATATGATGACAGCAACGACAGCAAAAATAATAATGAGACCAAAAGGTCGTGCGCTGACGGTCGGCAAGCAAAGAAAGAATGCCGAAGCGGAGTCAATGGGAAACTCTTTTATTGCGCACGCTTCGCTCCACACCTTTGGATGCTTCTAGCGTGCTAGAGTGGCTTTAATCGCAAACGCAGTATTAGGACTCGATCGTCCTTATCCTCGCTCATCCGCCACACGATCAATTTACCGCGGGTTCGCCAGCACAAAGGTCTGCCAGCTCCATCTGAATATCCTAAAGTTGCGACGCGCGCCGTGTTTGAGAGTTGCGGATAATCTCGAGTTTGCCTAAGCAGCCATTTTCTTTTAGATAAATATATTGTTTATTGGAATATTTAAGAAGACGGCGTGTTGTTCGGAGCAGTGATGTGAGGCGCACGTGGACAAAGATGACGGAAAGGAGAGGAAAATTGCTCGGGGATATAACGCGACGTGTAGCTGGATTCCTGCGACCCGGATTCCCGGTATTGAACGCGAGTAAATCTTATTATTATCGAGAATGAGACGGAGTCAACATCGGTTTGACAGGCTGCAAAGCGCGGCCATGCTTAAATTAAATATTGCGGCAGCGCATCTGCGCTTCAGTATGGATTTTCCGCCGGCGCGTTTAATATGCAGATTCGGTCTCCGCACTTTCTTTTAATTTTTAATCCAATTTAAGTTGATGCAGCTCGCAGCAAACGCGACTGGAATACAAATGCGACAAACTAAGCCTAAATGAAATAACAATTATTCGGAAATAAATCAAAACACAAAACCCGAAACGTTGATAATTTCCCAGAAATGCTTTGTGTCAAGTTTTGTAATAATCGCAGTGAAATGCATATACCTCTACTAAACAAGGTAAACGTTTTTCTCCTGTTTTGCAATGCGAGAAAGATTTTCGTTTGGGTTTCTCGGCTTGCCAGCAGTCGACGAGTTTTCCTCTTCTCTGCGGAGATGTTTGCGAAAACCCCGCCTCGTGCGCCATTTGCTCGTGTGGGTAAATCACCCTAGCAACCGTATGCCCTTGGTGGGGCGGCGCCGACGTCGACACCGGCTCGACGCCGTGGAAATTTCACGAGTCGCAAGAGAGACCGGCGCGCGAGGCGCGTCTCTCGTTCCGGCTTGCGGGAATGTGGCGGCGCGTCCTTCGGCTCTTGTTTCCTCGTTTTGGTCCTTGTGCGCGCCATCGGATGGCAGGAGCGCTTTGTTGCCGCGGTTGTGCCTGACGCGTACAGGACCGAGAATGCGCGGCAGGCATGTGTGACAAATGTACGCACAAATCCAATAATCCCACTCTTGTGTTTCGAGCACCAGGATTACCAATGGATGTAGGTTAATAATTAACGCAGTGTTTCTGGAATCCGTTCTATCCAATGATTAATTACACTGTCCGACAAAAAAGGGTTTATAATTTGTGATTTAGGTGCACTTTGATATGCTGAATCCATATTTGGTAATAAAATTGTTCTAACACATCAGGTTTTTTAACGAATCAAGATTAATCAAGTTTGCATTTCATCCAATGTAGATCATTTTTGACATCGATTTCTGTGTTTCACGAAATTGTAGACGCGATTAAATTGAGAATTTCGTTAGGAACAGATTAACAAATTCCATTTTATTTTCCAATAAAATTACAATTTCTAGAGCGTTTTTAGCAAATTGTTACGCAAGTTTTCAAAGTGACGCAAATTTGTTGGGTCATTGCTCCGACTCTGTTAGACCATACAGCGCATGCGCAGCGCATCGTAGCGCATACGCAGCTAACAATAAGCGTAGTGTAAAGTAGGACGGAAAGCTTTGGAGGCAGACATTGTAGTGCTTTAGTTCCGTGCAGAGTTGGAGCAAGCTTAAAAACTTGCTAATGCGCAACTTGTTTGTTACATAAATTGCGCTGAATTATTGTTGCAAATATTATTGCTTTTTTTTTTTAGCGTCGTCACAAAATTTTCTATTTAATCATGGCTTTGAAATACAATTCAACGCAAAATGATGCCATAAGTGACTTAAAATGGCCAAAATTCCACTTTTTACTTTCATTTGTAAATCATTTTGATGTGTTAAACAATTTTGCTTATGGTATTCGTAATTAGCGCACAAAAATACACAATAATTAGTTTTTCATGTCGGACAGTGTTATTGTTGGTTGAGATTAATAATAGTTATATTAGTTTTAAAACTTTGTTTATTTTGATCACACAAATATAATTTATATCGTAGGCTCAGTTTTCCTAGCATTCCTTTCTAAATTCGAACGATAATAAGTCGTTGTTAGCATGCAGTATATCAAGAATGAGAAATACCTCAATCATTCATTGTTGATTAACTTTTGCATTTTCTTTACTCCATTCTAGACCAAAGAATATATTTTTCTTTTAAAACAATCAAACTTTACCCGTGCCCGAAGCTGCGCTTTAAGACATGTAACTGCTTCATTCAGTTGCTGCAGAGTCTGAAAAGCAACGCAGGCGGTGACAAAGGAAATGAAACGCCGTGTCGGCCTAATGTCTTCTGTTGGAAGGGGAGTGAGAATGAAGGAAAGTTTATAAACGTGGGGTTGAAAAGTAGGAAAAGCGAGAAATGCGAAGCGAACAGAGAAAACTGCCGTTTTTCTTACGCCATCGCAGACATTTAGTCGCAACGCCTCGTGAGAAAGACGACAAATGTTTAGGAATTTCATGCATTATACGTAGATGTCTTCGTTTCCATATTCATTCCGTAAAACGTTAGACGCATAGCAAACTCATTAACAATTATGCAAATTTTAATTTTAATTTAATGGAATAATATTCTCGTTGAAAATTGAATGACGGCGACGATTTAATGATTTTTTGTTTTTCATCTTCGCTGGTTTGCCAGTCAACACTAGCGCGAGCCGTCGATCGGCGCGAGGGTAGCAACTCCCCACCACGCCGAAGCTCCGGGCGTACGTTTGTCGCTTCTGGGGGTTGGTTCATAGGATTTTGGTTTTGGCTTTCGGCTTAATATTGGGCGGGGACTACGGTCCGGACCGCTTTTGTGCCGTAACGTAAATAATATTTTGCACAATATACACACCTTTATGGCGAACGTGGTGCGCGAGCGTTTTTACTCGTCTGACAAGTAAAAAGGTGTGATATAATACTTTTAGATTTTTAGAAAATGGATTCTACCATTTTTATACAGGTCTTTAATAGTTGTTGTCAGGCAATATTACAAGTGATAAAATACTCGTTCAAAGCATGTTTATTAGTTTTTATTCACGCGTGTGCGAATGAGCATTAAGAATGCTCCTGGTAAATGTTTATGAGAAATCCCAAACATATGAACGAGAAATTGGAATGCACGAGAGTTGTTCCAGAGCTGAATTATTGGATTCATACGCTCGAATATAAATTCTTACATCATCAACACGATAAATATTGCATTGGGTTGAGGAATAAGTAATGAACGTTTAATCGTTTACATTTATCGTTATTCTGCAATAAATTTAGATGAAAAAATCCAGTGAAACAAATTGTTATATTATCGTTAACATTTTCGTTATTCTAAATAGAGATAAGACATTTCAGGGAACAAATAAATTAGATTGGGTTGAACAATAAGCAATGTGTGTTTTTCTTTATTATTAATTTGACTGTTTCTATCATATCTAACAACATTTTAATAATCTATATGTTCTCCTTTTGTCAGAAATTGGCTGGTCTAAATTCAAAGAAGTTGAAGAGTCAACTTTGAAGGTTTTTCTCATTGTTGAATGAATTAGAAGTGAAGAAAATGGGCTTTCAAGCGGTATAGTAAATACACTTGTGGAAATGTTATACCAATGCTGGCAAAACAAATGTTCAGTTGAAATGCTCATTACTTATTACTCAATCCTGTGCTTTTTGCGTGAAATTTTCAAACGGCAAGCATAGCACTCAAACGTGTCCAAACAAAATATTCGAAATATATGAGAATTCTAAATGTAATCCAACTGGGCAATTCAATAAAATTACTTCCATGTTCTTCGCATGCTATAAAGGAATTTGTTTACTTCGTGCTTTTGTTTGCTTATTTCCGCGCGCAACACATATTCTGTTTACCGGAGGTTTTGGTGAACTGATATATTAGTTCTCTAGGAAATGCCGCAAAGCAGACGACGCTGCTCTCCTTTTGTCTCCGCCTGCGTCTATGTACGTAAATACGGCACGCTGGTACGCTGTTCCTGTTCGGCGAGCGGCAAGGAATAGCAAGCAGGCGGCCTCGTCGCCGCCGTCGCCGCCGCCGAGAGACGAACAAAGGATTACAACACGAACGAAATGTAATATATATCCTGGCTGCGGCCCGCGGCACTAATATCATCCCCTTTGTGTAACCGAGGATTGTCTGTCGCCGCGCGCACATCGCCGCCCCCGTGTCAAGAGCGACCGTGTATATTCATTATTCGGTTGTGGATAGGATCTACTCGTCCTCACCGACGCGCTCTGTTTCGTATCCTCTGCTTGCTATTTACATTGCCAGTGTCAATTTCGGTGGCACGTGTCAGTGCCCACACGACACCGACATTTCCATTTTCCGCAGCGACGGTGTGCACTCCAAACTCGAATTTGCATCACACGCTTTCACACTTTCCTGATCGCTTCGTTCTTAAATTAAATATTCGTCCACCCCACGCGATTTCACTATTTGATTTGCGATTGGTCGCCCTCGGTTTTGTGCTGCTGCTGTGCCTAATAATATTAGTGATGTTCGCAAACATATTTCAGTCCAAAAAAAGATTTTCCTTCTGTCGAAACTGGAATTCTCGTTCACGCTCAATGTCATTTCCATGTGCTTATTGCTCATTGTTTCGGCGCGCCTCTAATCGCACAACGAAGCAGACGGTGGGCTTACGCAAGTGGCAAGCTGTGAGCAAATAGCGCGAATAATGGAACACTCGGGCGTCATTCTTTTCGAGGATTAAAAATAGCTCAATGATTGTGGAGCACCACGACGCATTTCTACGGGCAGCATTCACGCATGTAGGCGCTAGATCTATTAGCAGACACTTTATTCGTTCCCAAAGCGCCGTACCCCATTCCTGATCTTCGTTCCTCGTATGCAATGTTTTAGGCCTCGCCAATACATCGGGTCCATCCGAGTGACTAATATGCACATGCTGCGTCATGGAATATGTATGTTAAATATAAAAAGGATCATAGGTATAGAAGGAGTAGCAGTGGGATGCTTTAAATCCTGTCTGTTTGAACAATTCGAATGACAATTTGTCAGATGGGTGATCGCTGATTTGAATGCACAAGCTCGACTAGAGATAATCGGATTAATTCTCGCCCTCTTGATTTATAATTTTTTGCTTAATTGTCTATTGCATTAAATTTCAATTGCTCGCATTAAGAATTCCAAATATTTAATTATCACACTCATGCGTTAATGTCTAACTATATAGTATTGTTAGTAGCTAATAAAAATGGCACACAATATTATAACAAAAAAAATTATTTCTATTCAAATTTTAAAAAAAGATGTTTAGACCATCTTATAGACTTTGTGGTGTATTGATTTAAAACGATACGACAAAATATAATAAAAATGGCTTTAGATTGGTATGGCGCTGACATCTATCGGGAGATAGGAGAACGTCCACTACTAAATAACAAAGCATTGTAGTAAATTGTACTTGAAGTGTAGTTTCCTTTAGAGATCAAGCAGCTGGTCACCATAACATCTTCCATTGTACGTTATGATGCTCTGCTGTACGAACTTTTTTATACGAATAAAAGTAATTAAATTTTTTTACTTTAGTTTAATTTAGTTAAATTTAATTTTGGTGTAAAGATGGGGTTAATAATCTAATGAAATCGCCAACATTAAACACGTGTATACATTTTAACTTTTAAACATTTTGTGGGTGATTTCTGTCAAAGAGAAACAACGTTAGAAAAAATTTTACTTTATAGTAAAATGCTTGCAGCGTTATGAAGTTATGACTAACAGTTACCGACAGTTAACAGATGTATATTTAATTTTAAAAAAACTTTATCAAAGATATTTCGTTACTTTTATACCACTAAACGCATATTCACTTTAAATGTTATAAATTTAGTTGATGACTTCTGTCAAAGAGAACTAACTTTGAAAATTTTTTCCTATATAGTTAAATTATTACCTTCACAGTTACCGAGGTACCAAGAATTTAACAATATAGTTAAATTTTTGCAACGTTGGTTATAACTTTGACAATGACAGAAAGTCCCTAAATTTATATCTTACTTAATTTATATTAATTATTTTCCTATTTAGTAACAAATCTTAATCCTGCATTGACCCCTGTCAAAGAGAACTAACGTTGGAAAAAGTTAGCAATTTCACAAACAAATAATAAACTATCTATAAGGTTAACCCCAAAACACAGTTTACCTTCAGTTTTTAATTCCTTCAAATATACAGTTATCAGTAAATAAATAATGACCCATTTCATTTGATAAATAAAAGTAGCCAACTTAAGTGTATTTAATTAATTGTAAATATTAAACACGAGAAATAAATAAAACATAAATACGCCCATGTGCCACATTTAATAAAGTACATACTGTCATTAGCATTATAACCAGACTGCATATATGTATAACAAAAAATCTTTTGCATCTATTCAACTAGTTATCTTCACATAACCACCTCTTTTCCTATAGTCAAGCGATTTCCATGTGGTATCTGTTAATTCCACTTAACGTCTTAATGGACACTTGCATCTAAGTAAGTGCTTCGGTGACAAAATCTTTTCAAGTCCTTGAGAGCAAACATTGTGGGCCGGTGGCGCGCAATTAAAGGGTACGAATGGCGCTGGCGCTTTGTTTAATCGGGCGAAGAGCCGACAGGAATGTTGAAAGCGATTCGAATTACAAAACCATGAAAACTGGTCGAAGCTTTCGAAAGCTGGGCTTTATTATGTGCACATTGCAGTTATGCGGCGCATTATTATAAACGCATGGATGTCGGCAGCGCTCGTCGTCGTTAAACATAGACGAGTCGCCCCAGGTTGAAAATTACCGTAGACACGGTTGTAAAATATGCTTTCACCCCTACGTAATAACCTAAACATCCAAAGCGTGTAGCTGAAACAAGAAAAAAACTTTATGCTTTTGTCGCCTTCGGCAATAAAACGTCTGAAGTCACTGAAATCCGTTATAGTTCTACTGGGCGTTTACAAATTAGATACTACTATACAATAAAGAATACATTATTCAAAGGAACAGTTTTTTTTATCTTAACATTGGTATATAATTAACACAATGATCATTCATAATGTTGGTTATTTAGTCATTTAGTCATAGACCACAATAAATGTGACTTATGAATAGGCAATAATGAATTTTCAACTTACGATTAAAAGGATTTCTCAGAAATATCAATTTGGGAGACGGTTTTTATCATTACTGATATTGTAATAATTAAATTTGAGATCAGAATTTCATTTCAAATAATTCTCGTGGCTTGTATGTTATAATCAGAAATTGATAAGATAAAGGCAATTTAATAATGTAACAGTATGACTCCTGATGGCGCTCTTCCTGTAAATGATGGCCGAAGAAACTACAATAAAAGCGCATTAAAACGCGTTTATCTTTTATATGTATATGCCGCACATAAAATCATTACCGACGTATAAACAAAATCAAAAAGCAATATAACATCCTGTATATACTACAGTCTGGCGTATCCACATATTATGCGTTCGTGTTCCAGGAACATGAAAGATGCGCCCGCGACACAAAAAAACGAGAAAATCAATTAAAGATAATATTGTGCATGAAATCGTCGGTGTGGGTGGCTGAAGCACGACCGGCACGACGCGACGCGATAGGATGGCGTCGTTCCAGTCGGTTCGATAAAGGACGCTCGGTCTGGAATCGTTCTCGCGCACATCACGGCAACCATCCTTTGTGGTATCCGGGTCTCTTTGCCGAATTCCTACCTAAGATAAATATTCAGGCAGTAGACTTTTAAATGGATGACAAAACCGCAAAACGGTTTATTGAGCCATCGTATAAAAATTTGGACAGTATGTCCAAATATTTAGAAAAAAAAGATAAACTACTTGCGTGTACAAAGAACAATTTATCGATTCGAAAATGAGAAAAGTATCAGGTAGTAAAGAATTAACAGGTTGGAAAAAGTTATGGAAAATTTGATTCAAATGCAACATGCGGCGGAGTAATTGCAACGATTAAAGAAAATTTCAATTATTTGGAATTTTATCTGGGTTATCTGGGTTATAAAAAATTGGAGGCGGTTATGTAATGGTCAAGAAAGATGCCACATAATTGTTGTAATCGTTAAAGGCTTATTGTTTGAAATTGCCCAAGAAAACCGAAAATAATCTCCTTCCACATAATAAATATATAATCAGTTAAAAATATAATCAAAGATATAAAGTGATACGCGAGAAGTCCTCGTGGTATATGCAACGCCGCAATGCAATGGTGATTGTGATGGACATGGAATATACTGGATCCACAACGTACCCTCACTATACCGAACTCATTTCCTGCATCGGCATTTACCGCAACAGTTTCTTCAAAAAATTGAAACTTTTGAGGCGTACTGGTGGGTCTCATTTTGCGCTCCGGCCCAGGCAGTCGACCCTCAATTTACATCCCATCCACCTCAGGTCAATTTTCAACAAACCGAACGACTCCCTTGCTGTGAGCGGCACGCGCGTCGGCAAGCGTGGAAATGTTGGCATGTGCATGTTGGCCATTACGTTTTACGGCCGCTTTCCGTACATTCCGTTCAT
>JAODGE020012690.1:0-20574 GCA_027574965.2 Ecitophya simulans | reverse complement strand
TGGCCTCGAGCGTGCAGCTCTTGAAGGCCTCCTCCAGTGCCTCGCGCTTGTGGTCTACCACGTAGCGCCAGTCGTCGCCGTCGAAGCCAACCTGGTGGGAGGTGGTGGCCTCCTCGATCTCCTCGTCGTATAGGTCCCACAGCTTTTGGTAGGGGTAGCGGGAGAGCTGCTCCTGGATGAGCTCCTGGTCCTGCAAGATTGAGTGCGTTGCCTGCGCCACCACCAACAGCGACTCGTCGGCGTAAGAGATCGACTGCACGCGCACGTTCTCAGGCTCCAGCTCCAACGCCGCGGCGGTCTCCTCAATGAAAGCATCCTGGACCGCCTGGCGGTTCTTCTCCAGTACAGCGTTCCACCCCACTCCCTCAAAGCCCATTTCGTGGTTGGTGATGCACACGTCCCTCTTGTCGTACGAGAGGTCGCCGTAGAGATCCCAGACGGGCTGATAGGGCAGCTCATTGAGCTTGCGGTTCACCTCATCCTCGCTGAGCGAGGACGGGTGGGTGAGGTCAAAATCGATGGTAAGACTGCCGTTGGAGTGGTACGCCACATTGTGCAGATCGCCATGGTCGAGACCAAAGCTCTCCACCGTGCACTGCTCAAATGCCTCCTTGACCGCCGCGCCCTTCTTGTCCATCACGTGCTTCCAGTCCTCTCCATCAAAACCGACCTGGTGCGAGGTAGTGACCACCGGATCCTCGGCAGGATAGAGCTCCCACAGGCACGGGTACGGGTTACCCTCCACACGCTCCACCACCTCACGTTCCTCAAAGGGGCAGTTGAGGACCTTGTAGTCGACAGTGAGGCTCGCATCATCCGCTTTAACCTGCTTCACGATGACGTCGCTTGGGCTGCCGCCTAGGGCATCGGACGTGTCGCGCTTGAAGGCCTTCTCCAGCTCACGGCGCTGCGTCTCAACAACCGGCTCCCAGTGCGTGCCAGGGATAACCTTCGCAGGAAGGCTCTCATAGTCGTGCGTTGGCGGTGGCGCGTGCGCAGCGTGCAGGGCGTTCACCTCGGGGAAGCCGTGCTTCGATGTGAGGCGGTTGATCTCGTCGTCGCTGCAATTTGGGTCGGTGACAACGTACTTCACCAGCAGCCTGTCGCCCTCGGCGCTCGTGACGTGCACCTGCTCCGGCTCGACATCAAGGGCGTTGGCCACGTCGTTGCGGAATGCCTGCTCGAGCTCCTCTGGATACTCCTCCACCACGCCACTCCAGTCGTCGCCATCGAAGCGGCGGCTCAGCTTACCGCTCTTCGTGGGGAACGCCGATGCACGGGCCGCCTCTGCGGCGCGGGCTGCCTCAGCCTCAGCCTTCTCCTCAGCGACCTTATCGTAGAGTGCCCAAACCTGCGGGTAATCGTACTGGTTCACCATCTCCTGCACCTGCTCCGGGTCCACCGTGGTGCCACTGATCGTGTAGTCCACTGCCAAATCGTGACCCTCCACCCGCATCTCTGCGGCAGCGATGTGCTGGCGTGGGATGCCGGTCGCGATCTCGGTGTCGTCGAGGAAGGCCTCCATGAGGGCGGTCTTCTCCCGGGGCAGCACCTCCGCCCAAAGGTCACCGCAGAACTTCACCTGATGGCCGTAGGAGGCGTCCGCGGCCTCCTCGGCGCGGATGTTGGCGTCCTCCTCGTCGTAGAGGGCCTTCACCTCCCTGTAAGGGTGGCTATTGACGCGGCCCGCGAGCTCCGAGGTGGCGCGAGTGCCATCGTGCTGCACATCAAACTCAACAGAGAGGCCGTCGTCCGCGACGATGTCGGCAATGGAGATGTAGTAATCGGGGACGCCCAGGCACTCGGCTGACTCATTGTTGAAGGCATGTACGAGCGCGATGCGCTTACGCTCCAGCACCTGTTGCCAATTGTCACCATCGAAGTGGCGAGACAGGCGGTCTGTGGCGGCATTGGAGCGGCCTGTGGCAACGAGGTTATCGTTTGAGATGGGGGTTGGCTTGCCCTCTGCCGCAGCGCGCTCGCGCTCCTGTATGATCTCAGTATCGCTGAGCGGCGACGCAGCCGCAGCCGCGCCATCGCCGTTCCCCTGAGCGTACATGTCCCTCTCAAGGGCATCGTCGTCGTCGTGGGCCTGGCGGCTCAGCAGGGCATCGTCCAGGGCACGGATCTGCGGGTCGCTCAGATTGTAGCCGTCGTCCCGCTCCTGCGTGGTCACACCGCCAAAGTCGCACACAATGTTCTTGCGCAGCACCACAATCACGCGCTCAGTCGGCAGCCACGGCGAGAAGGCCGGACGCAGATACTCCTTGCCCTCCGCCTCCGCAAAGCTGCCAGCGTAGCGGTTCGGCGCGGCGCGATGGCGCGAGCGAGATGTGCTCATACTGCGGGACGGTGACCTGCTGCTCTGCTGGTGGCACATACGCAGCTGATCATCAAGATCGTCCATGAGGGCCTGGTGCTCCGCAATGCGCTTTTGATGGTTGTTGATATCCCTGAGCACCTGTCCGAGCTCCTTCTTTCGCGCAATCGCCTCCTCATTCACGCGGTCCTTCTGCGACTGCGCCTCACCAACGTCGAGCTGAGCCAGCACCCAGTAGTAGATGGGGCCCGCCGCCACGCTACCCTGCATAGCCCGGTCGTAGCGAAAGCTCTTCTTGCTTACGCACTCCTGGAGAATGTACTCACGGCGCTCAGGGGAGAGCTGCTGGTCCGGGTCGTAGTTAGTAATGCGGGACTTGAAGTTATAGCCGCGCAGCACACGCTGCATCTGCGGCCACGTGCGGGCCTCATCCTCGGAGAGCAACAGCATAACGGCACGAATGATCACTGCGACCATCTTAGGTGGGATGCGGTACGACTTGAGCTCCTGCCAGTGGCGGTCAGGGATGCTCTCCACATCGTCGCGCGCGGCGTGCATGATGGCCTTAGACTCCGCCACGTAATCCTCCGCCTCGCCCATCTGCTGCATGATGGAAGCGCGCCGGGCGCGCAGCTGCTGGGTGAGGCTGTCCGCCTCATCAATGCTCCTCTGAAGGTCACCTTTCACAGTGGCAATGCGGCTGATGATGGCCTCCGTCTCGGGGTTGGTAGGGGCCTCATCCTCGTTGTAGTACTCGAAGCGTTGCTTCTCCCAAAGCCTGATCTCCACGTCACGCTTGAACGGCGGGGACTCCACAGTACCCAGGGTCCAGTGCACCCTCCCGTCACCCATGTTGTGGGTGAGGATGCCCACGTAATCCCCCACGTTGAGGTGAAGGAGGTCATCCTCGATTGTGTACATCGGCTGCTGCTGCATATTTGGGTGTACCGGTTCGAGGTCTGTCTCTTTTGTTGTAAAAAAAAAAACTCCTCTTCTGTGTGGGCGATTTCAACGAATGTTGGTGGTTACAGAGAGAAAGATACACAAAAGAGTCGGTGCTATTTATTGAACTAAACAAGCAGGACACTGAAAATACCGGGCTATGAGGTCTGTTTGGCTGGAGCAAAGATAAATATATATGTATATATATCTTTTAACAAAAACGAGGAGCAAAAAACAATTAGGTACAAACGAAACAACAGATATTCCGACCTCTGTTTTCTCTTTACTTTAGTGCTTAGTGTGATGTGATTATAACACGTATGCGCCAGTGTCTGTCGGTATGTGTCTTCGAACTGAACCTATACTGTAGCTACTGCTGAATGAATAGGTAGGAAGGAAAGACAGGACAGTTCAAGAACGAAACGTGTGTGGCCACAACACAAAAAAAGGGACTTTAGCTAAATGAGAGAGAGGAAGAGAAAAAAAATGTGAACGAAGTTCAAAACTGAAGCAGAACGGCACGTTTAAAAAAAGAGAGGGGGAAAGAAACAGTTTTTTGCCTAAAGTAAATAAAGAAGAAAATGGAAAGAGATAACTCAGTGCTCACAATGGCAGATGGGGGATGAGTGCACACACACAGAGACACACTAAAAGTACGGGGTGTGATGTTATCGCTCTTTAGTATCTTTCCTCTGTCGGTAGGGTAGGAAGAAGGAAGGGAGAAGAAGAGAGAAAAAAAAGAGAGAGAACGGCGCCGCTACTTTGTGTACCAAGACTTATCTTCAATCGCTCTTCCCGGGGGTCTCAGAGGGGAAAAGGGGGACAAAAGAAAGAATGGGGTACGTGCGTGAGTGAGTGAATGCAACTGTGTGGTGGTTGTTGTTGTTGCTGCCGTTCTGCAAATGAGAGGCACCTAACAAAAAAAGAAGAGATAAAATGCAGGGGAAAGAGGGGTTAAAGATGGAGAGCGGTGTGTAAACAACTGTCTATTATAGCAGTTGTCACGGGTTTCACTTCCTTTATTTCTCTTTCTTTGTAGGGGAAAAAGAGAGAAAGAACTCTTATGACGACGATCTCTCCGTGACAGTATGCACGGCGTATGAGACGTGGAAGAAGATGGAAAGATGAGGTTCGTGTGGGTGCTCGCTCACTTTTTTTTTGTAGCTCTACGCTAATTGCTTATCTTTGTTATTAACTCTGATTCCTTAGATGAGATCCTCTGTGAATAGAAAATAAATATATATATGCGTATGGTTAATGTGTTGAGGTGTTGTTGTTATGTGGGAGTGCCAAAGTGGAATAAGAAAGAGCAGCAGGGGGGAAAGGGAGGAATGAGCGGTTAGAATAGAGTGAAGGAGTTCCAGTGGAGTGGAGTGATAACCTGCGATCTCCTCTCACTTACAGTGCTGATCGGTCTGTGCAGAATACTACAGAAGGCACCACTGCAATTGGCAAGGGTAATAATCAATTAGAATTCAATAGGAAAAAAGAGATGATAGCTGAGGCCCTCTATCTCCCGGTCGTTGTAATGATAACCCCCACCCCCCTCCTCCTCCACATGCACACTCACGTGTGTGTGTATGTGTGTGTGTGGAGAAAGAAGGGGGGATCGATTCGCTCGTTAATTGAGCTCCAATGAAACGTTTTGGAGCAGTATATAAAAAAGGGGGAATTCTCCTCTGCAGTCCATATGCGCGTAGTAACATTTGTGGAGGGGAAGGGAACATGGAAAACATGCGTGCGGAGAAGATGTGTGTAGGTACATTATTTTTTATTATTTACTTTTTTTAGAAGAGAAACAAGTGAAATATAGTTGCCCTTCCAATGCGATTACGCAATCATAACAATAACGGTCAATGAAACCTCTGCAGGAGAGCAGCAAGAGTTAAGGTCAGCTAGCTCACCCTGCTCACGTTCAACACATTGCCTTGATGTCCAGAGAGGTCAACTGACGCCCTGCTGACCACTATCACTACCACCATCGCACCACCACGTACACACGCAGTGCCTCACGTTAGACACTGATGGTGGCGGTACTGGGAATCACACACATACACGCAACACCTATACAGCTATCTTGCATGTGTGGCACCGTACGGCCATCACACCATCACGCTCAGGTTCCCCCCCCCCTCCTCCCTCGGTCGGCATCACCGCTCCTCTTTCTCTGCCGCGCCGGGTGCAGTATAGCGTATGGAACGGACCTGCCGCCTCCACGTAGCCTCCGCGGCAGTTAAGTTGTCGACCCAATTTGCCTGCACGGCGGCGGCGCTCTGGTCTGCTGGATCGGAGAAGGCTGCACGCGGATGAGTGCGCCGCATCGACTCCTCAAGGGCGTCGGAGGAGGGCAGGTGAAGAAAGTCGGCCAGGAGGTGATAGCAGTCCAGCGGCACCAGCTTGCGTGCCGGCTTCGTGGAGGACCCGGCAGTAGAGGAGGACGAGGAGGAGTCGGTGGTCTTTCCAGAGATGGTGGTGGGTGTGCCATACTTGGTAGTGAGGTGCTCGTTGTAAGAAGGGGGGCCGAGGAGCGCGGCCTGCATAATGGCATCCGCGTGCACGAGGGTCAGGTCCTCGTTCCATATGGTCTGACGAATCACAGCACGTCTGCGGCTTTCACTGTGAAGCAGCTGCGCGGAGACCTGCACCGACGTGAATGGTTTGATCTCGCGCACAAACTGAATGGACAGGTCGGACACTACGAAGGCTCCCTTTTTACTATTTAGAAATGGGGCCAACCCGGTAAAGGCAAGCTGATACCACCGCCCGAACTCTAGCATCTCCAGGTACTTGGCGTTGTTCACGTGGCCGTTGATGTCCACGGTGCGCAGCCCGCAGTACATCTTGGTGATCGTTGGAACAGTGGCGTGGAACTCATTAAAGGCACGCGAGACAATATCGGGGCGGAGAAGCACGGACTCTGACCCTTCACCAGTGAAGAAGTTGCCACGTGAGAAGGAAGCCAAGGCACGCGCTCTGTCCACACGGCCGCGTCTCACGTAGCGGTAGCACCGCGCTGCATGCATGAGTGCCATCTCCCAGTCCGTCAATAGCAAAAGTCAGGGGACTGAAGGGTCTGCTGGTTCCTTGTGCTTTTTTATGTACTTTTTCCACTTATGGAGGAGAGAAGGTCTGAAGAATGCGAGACACCGCACAGATTATGTGCTGGCCTCACACCCCGTCCTTGTTGCTGTGTTTTTGCTTCTGCTTCTTTGCTCTCTCCAATGGGGAGACGGAACTATCGACGTGCACCTGCGCAGGTGTACAGAAGCACAAAAGAAGGGTGGCGCGACAAGAAAGGGGAGAGGGAAAACACATCACATATAGTGACATTGATGAGGTGAAGCTGCGCGTCCATATTAGAAGCTCAAACAACGTGTCAGCGTCCACGGCCAGCAGTGTGCATGAGTGTGTCCTGTTGCAGCACCAAATTGCCAAATGATGCCCTCGTAGTGACAAAAGCAGGACGATGGTACTGCTGCACATACACTTTGGGGACTTTATGTTTTCTTTGCGCTGTCTTTAGAAGTGTTGTGTGTGTGTGTGTGTTTCGAGCTTGCATGGGTGTACGCTGCCGCATTGCTCCAGCACTCACACTCACGTAGGGGAACACTTTGATTGTACATACATGAAAAGGTGGAGAGAGAGAGAAAATGAGTCCTGGGACGTGCGTGCACGCTGGGACTCACACACACACACGCGCACACGCACACACGCACATCAACGACCTCACTGTGCAGCCGCGACCTCCATTTGAGACCGCACCACCTCTAGAATATCGCCATCGAGGGTGAAGAGGATATGCGACCTCAAGGAGGACTTACACTTTGGTAGAACGGCACCGAGACGATCGCCGTCGCCACTGGTAATGGCAGCGTCCTTGGCGAGTGACAATACCGCGTCTCCGCTGTCGTAAATAAGTGTATCGTCCATGTAGATCTGAGCCCGCTTCGTCCACGCCGCGGAGCCGTCCAACACCAGTGATTGATTAAGACACAGCATGGAGAGGCTGAAGGGCGTATCTGCCACGTACAGAAGATCAATGGTAACTTGCAACGGTAGATTGGCCGCGGAAGAAGCAGCGCTGGAGGAGGTCGCAGCGACCTCGGGTGCATACACCAAGCATTCCGTCACCATCGGCACATACACCACGCCCTCCTCCTCATCGCTCTCGCTTCCGCCGTCCGCTGTCGGTGACTGTGGTGGGGTTGCGCCCGGTGGAATGGGAAGGATCACTTTGCCGCAGTCATCCACGAAGGAGCAGGCGCCCGCTGGGTCCACCACCCAGTTCCTCATATACAACTTCAAGTGCTCCGATGCAGTGCCGCCGTAGGGAGACGCCGCCGCCGCCGAATCTGCAGCAGCACCGCCGCCGCTGCTGCTGCACCTGTAATTCTGAGAGGGCTCGGGTTTGGTGACCCCAATGATACTCCGCGCGCACACCAGTAACCTCACACGGCACACATAGCCAACGGGGAGCAGTGGGGTGAGGTATGGTTGGTAATCCAGCAGCCAATCCGGGCGGTCCCGGAGCATCATGCGTGCTCGTTTCATTGCCACAGCAGCACGGACGTTCATAGAGGTGTTGAGGCTGTTTGCAAAGGAGGACATCGCATTCGCAAAGCCCATCATATTCGGATATTGTCCGCCCAACTCACCACTACTGCTGTTTCCAACACCCATGCCGGTCAGGCAATCGGCCCGAGAGCCGCCGGTGCCGGGGCCGACACCGATCACGTACTTACCACCAGTACTGCTTGCCCCCAATGGGTCCGCAATGCTGTTATCGGGAAAGAAGGAGCGGTCGGGTGATACGAGAGAAAGATCGTACGTCTGGAACCGGGGCTGCGAGAGGCACGCTGGCGCCTTCCGCAGACTGACGCCCTCCGTCGGGGTGACCTCACAGACCTCCAACTCCCGCAGCACAGCGCGGCTCCGCATTGAGCCACCGACAGTCCAGAGATGCCGGAAGGCATCCGCGTGAGGTGCTGTGACTGGGGCAGAGGAAAGGAACACACGCACCTCCTTCGCTCCGCAGAAGGTGGTGCTACCGACAGAGTAGTTCGCCACCTCCAGGAAGCCCAACGTGGACACCGGGGCTGCGAAGACAAGCACAATCTGCATGCAGGGCTGGAAGGGGAGCAGGAGCCCAGTGGTCGGCTTCTCGTCAAACAGGAACGGAATCTGTGCGTTCACGTCAGCGAGTGAGCCGTCACCACCACCATCACCGCTGCCACTGTGGGTGCCATCAGGATACTGCACGTGCCACTGCGTCACCGGTACCTGAATGATGTCACCGTGGGCGTCCCGGAAGCGGAGGCCGCTAAGACCCACGTGTGCGGAGTCCCCCCAGGTCGCCAGCAGAAGAAAGCACACGGATGTGATGTCTGCAGGGCACTGGGCAGGGTAGAAGACCGCCCTCAGGCGCCGCCTCGTCGCCACACGGTCGGAGGAGGGCGACCCAGCCGTGTCGCTCGTGGAGGTCCAGCCGGAACCACCGCGGCTGCCTCCCTGCGATGGCCACCTTTGCTCGTCGGAGATCAGGCACGATGCGCCGCCCTCTGCATGGTGCGGGCTTGCAGTGGGGAAGCTCCCCCTCCTCTGTGAGGTTAGGTCGCGAGACGATGGCAGCAGCTGGGGGCTGGACGGCGCCGCAGAACTTGGGCGCGGAGGCTGCGCAACACCACTGAAGACGGGGGCTGTGCCGAGTCCGCTATAGTGCCTATCTAGTGACTGCCGTGATGCCCCAGTCCCCACCATGCTTGAGGGCCCCTGCATGCGCGCTCCCTGGCTACTCCCAGGGCGCACGAGCAGCGCGTACCCGCCACCGCCGCCCCTACCCGCGCCGTGCCTCTGTACCGCCGCCGCCGCTGAGTCACCATCCTCCTCGGGGACAGCGCGACTAGATCCAGGCATGGAGGACTCTGCTGCCTGGCGTGAGATCCGCATGATGCGCTCCAGAACCCTCTCCTCGTCCGTGAAGAGGATGTTCTCGCAATCCGCCAGCCCCGCACTCTGCACCGCCTCCTCACCACTCACGAGGTCTCCGCTGTGTTGCGCCACCTCACCGCGAAAAACGCAGAGGTCGTCCATCGTCACCTCCACCACGCGGGCCCCCTTCGTCGTGTGTACGCGGCCCCTCCCACAATAGTTATGCAGCCGCAGCATCGACAGTGTCAGGCTGTGCGCAAACATCAGACAGAGCAGATGGTGATGCCCGGGTGTGTATGGGAAGACCAACATGTTTCCCTCATCGTGCGTGTTGGTCACTCCATTCACCACGTTGCACAGCTGCCGGCGCGGGTCCGCCTGCAGGCCGGCCTGAGCCTCCGCATCACCCGAGGCGGAGATCTCCTCGGGAGTGGCAGAGTACTCGGCGAACATCCTCAGTGTCCCACCAGGGGCGGTGTAGGTGAGGGACGCCACATTGCCCTCAATCGTCAGCGTCTGTGTGGTCGCGAGCTCAGCGTGGTTATCCTCGGGCGTACCGTTAGCAGCAGCCTTCGCGCCAACACCACCTACTCTTCTGCGGGTGCCGACGCTCAGCGGGACCACGCGGTCACCGTGCTCGTTGAAGAGCTCCACACCGCAAAGACCGATTTCGTGCGCGTCACCCCAGGTGGTAAGCAGGTTGAGCATTACACAGCGGCCCTTCGGCATGTGTACCGCAAGCACGGGAGTGAGCCCGACTGCGTCGGGTGCATGCTCAGCCTCTTCAGGCAGCAGCTCCGGTGTTGTCGCGTGTGGTGCGACGGTGGCGGTGGTGGCGGAAGGGATACGCAGCCATGACACATCAGTCCCAGCTGGGCCCGCATCGACAGCGCGTTCGCTGTCCGCCATATGCTGCGGCTCCGAGAGGCACTGCCTTCCATCAGCGCCAACAATCGGGGAGTCCGACAGGGGTATGTTGCTGATGCCATGCCCGGACTTGTCCAGCAACTCTGAGCAGTTGAGCTGAACAGGTGCAGACATCGTCATCGCCGACTGGCTGCCACCCTGCTGCAGCTGCTCGTCCGCCTCGTCGGTACCGTGGAGGGCGGAGGAGGAGACGATGAGAGAGCACGACGACGTTAAATGCAGTGCGGCGAGCGCTGGCGTGTGCACGGTGAGTGCGCCAGGGCACCCGCTGGCAGACACGCGGGGCGCCATGTGTTTATAGACAGCGCCCTCCCGCCCAGCGGAGGAGGCCGTGGCGTCCCCCCCGGGCTCAGCAGCCTCCCGCGCGTGCTTCTGCTGCCGCTTCAACAGCTGGAGGAGTCCCTGTGCACTGGTGAAGGCCTCGTACGGTGAGGCCTTCACCGTGGCCGAGAGCCGCGATGGATGAGCGGCGGAGGCAGGTCGCTCCTTGCATTCCCCGCGGGCCCCAGCATCCGCGCCTGCCTGCGATCGGCCAAGTGTGTACGGGAGTGACTGCTGAATGTAGTGCGATAGTGTTGGGGCGGATGTGCAGGAGGTCTTGGCGCCGGCGGACCCACACAGGTGCGACGGTGGCGGCGAGTTGGTCGCGGGTGTGAGGTAGGACACAGGAGACCCGCTGGCTGAAGGGTGCGTCGGGTGTCCGGAGTTGTACCGCTGCATGTGGTTGCGGCGGCGAGCATGCAGCGCGGCACTGGCGAGTAGCAATCGTGGCGGATCGTTACTGGTGAAGCGCAGGAGGTCGGCGCGTGGGTGGCCGTCCTGCTGCTGTCTTCGCCCCGAGTCCCCTGTCGGCTGTCTCTCCGTAGACATTTTTTTATTACTATTGAGCAGTTTCCGTCTCCCGGTGTACTGTAGTTATATGTGCGCGATAGAGTGGAATACACAAAGTGCACATACAAACACAACAGAGACAAACAGGTGGTCACAACAAGTCGTCGTGGTATATATGTATATGTATGTGTATGTGTATGTGTATGCGGGGGAGAGAAGGGTAATGATGGGAGTCTTGTGTGTACTATGAGTGAAAGTGGAAAGGAGAATAAAACGGAGGGGAGGGAACGGGTGGCAATGACAGTGCGTGGAAGTCGTGCGGACGACGATTACGATGCATGATTTGCTTGGGGTAGCCAAGCTCCGCCGGGAGGTACTCTGCACACACACACAGAGAGCCAGGCATAGACTCATGGTGAAAAAAGGAAGAAAACGAATAGGGCGTTAAAGGTAAATTAAATGCCGATAGTGAGCAACTGGAAAAAATCAGAAGAGTGAATATATATAAAGAGAGAGAAAAGAGTAAAGAGCGTACTGATAAGCACTGGCTTGTGTAAGTGTGTTTGTGTGTGTGTCTGTGTGACGCATGTTTCTACGCGTTGCATAAGCACCGGAACAAAGGAAAGATCAGAGACGTTCCCCCCTCCCCTGGTGCCAAAGTATCGCTACACCCGCTTCTTGTTTGCGTCTGGGCTCTTGGGCTCCGCAGCGCCATCATCCGTCACGGGGGCCCCGCCACCCTTGATGGCAGCCTTGACAATCTCATTGAACCACACGTACTGCAGCAACTGGATGACACCGATGGCGGTCACCGCGATGCAGACCGCCAGCTCGTCATGCACAAGTGGCTTGTACCCGGCCTCACCAGAGTGCTTGTAGTCGGTCAGCATACTTCGCACGGCGCTGGAGATGTAACTGTAGGTGACATAGGTACCTCCCACCACACGGATGAGAGCGTACAGGAGACCAAATGCGTACTCGCAGAGGGTCGCGCGAGCGTTGAGGGTGTCGATGAGCTTCTGCTGCGTTTCGGGGTTGCTGATGCTGGACAAGGTGCGCATCATGACTGAAGCATGAAGAAAGGCGTTGCTAAGTTCAAAGCAGCCGGTATAGTACCCCGCATAATCATCCGCGTAAGGGAACAGAAGGGTGTAACTTCCGATAAAGCTGGCGAGGCCGTGGACCTTCCACGTCAGTGACCACTTATAGTAGAAGCACACCACGATGTCCCACACAAAATATGCGGATATCGCACAGCGGAAAACCCCATAGCCTGCGAGCGGCTTGTAGGTGTTCTTCTCTGGGAAGCGGCCGCCGTTGTGTACCAGGTTGCGAAGGAAGAGGTACGCAGACCCTGACATCACGACACCATTGACGATGCTGCAACACCGCACAATGATGTTCTCGCGCTGATTCACGTTAAGCTTCGCCCAGTTGGGCATGGTGGAAGGGAGTTTGCGGATAAATATAATCTGCCAGGTGAAGTAAAACACCGTCATGGGGAGAATGATGTGCCAGTTATCACAGATGGGATTCACCCAGACCTCATAGAAGGTTGCAAAGCCCATAATTGCTTGTTGTGGTCGGCTGTTTTGTATGTTTTTTCTCTCTCTCCCTTCGGTGCGAAGGTGGGTGACTAATGTCCTCTGTGTTTGTCGTTGCTGTTGTTACGCAGCGAGAGTATTGCTGGTTATGCTACTTCTTCGTGCTCCTTCAGTAACTAAATATATATATATATTATATCTTTTGGTACTTGTGCGTGCTTTCTGTGATGATGTACAAACCATTTTTAAAAAGGGACTACGACGTCAAATAATGGTGTGCCTCTTGGCTAGGAGTGTGGAGGAGGGGATGCAGGCGGTTCCGCTTGTTTGTGCCCCGTGTGTGTTTGTCTGTGTTTTCAGAAAGCAACCGCAAAAGTGGCTCTGGTGACGGTGTGTGTGTGTTAGTTATCTCATAGGGATCGCCGGAGAGGAACCAATCTCATGCACCGCCCCTTTTTTCTCTTGTACTGTAGAGAAATGTGCTGGTGATGTCCTCATCTAGCACATCACTTTGCCATTATCATTAGTAGTTGATGATGCTGTTGATAAGTTCTATATATATACTTGTACAATTGCTCGGTTTTTGTTTTGGCTTATGTGAGATTGCAATGTTTAGTCGTCGGAGTTGAAGCAGCATATTGTGTCTCACCTCTCTCTCTCAATTCATCACCAGCATGACCATCCCTTTTCTCTCTACCTGGCACCGTGCCTGTGTATTGTGTGTTTGTTTTGGATGAGGTTCCCTGGTGTTGTTGTTGAGGTGCAGTCCTCTTGTGAGGGGGGGAAAGGAGGCAGGAGGGCGCCGAATGTGAAGTGGGGGGAAGTGTGGATGTGATATGGGGGAGGGGGGGCAGTCACGCGACTGCGGCCTCATGCGTGTCACCTAGCTTGTTGAACTGAGACCAGTACTTGTGCATCTCGAGAGCCACCACGCAGCTGTCCCGCACAATCGCCTCCTCATGCGTTGCGTACTCCTCCAGTATCGGCAGGGTGTTGGGGTCGGCAATGGCACCGAGGGCCTCGGCGGCCTCGTGGCGCACCATCGGGGCCTCCGCCTCGTCCTTGAGGGACGCGATAAGGGCGGGCTGGCTGGAGGGGCGCTCCAGCTGGCCAAGTACGAAGGCCACCTCGTGGCGGAAGAGAGCAGAGACGGTGTCCTCGCGGAGGGCGCGGCACAGCGCGGCAATGGCGGCCTCGGTGGCCATGTTGCGCAGTGAAAACATCGCCATGTAGCGGTGAAAGAGGCGAGCATCACCGGAGGTGTCCAGGAGCAGCGCCTGTAGCTCCTCCACCGTGGAAGGCACCTGCGCTAGGCCAGCGGCAGTGGTCGCACTAAACGCTGGGGAGGGGTCGACAGACACAAAAGGGCAGTCACTCGGGGGCTGGAGCGCATCGCGGCCCTTCTCCTGTTGCATCGCAAGACGCGCGAGGGCGAGCTCGCAGGTCTCCCGCACGGAGGGCTCCAACTCCTTGTCGGGGTTGCAGTGCTCCTCCAGCACGCGCAGAGCCATTGTAGAGCCGATGGCACCGAGCGACTCCGCAGCCTCGTGGCGGGTGACCGTATCGTACTGGATGTCGCGCAGAATGCGCTCGAGGGCAGGGACGGCCTCCTCCAGCCCGCTCTGTCCAACGTTGTAGGCCAACTCATGCTGCAGTAAAACAGAGTCCGTGGTGTCCACGGCCTCCAGCAGCACCATCACGCCCGCCACCGTCTTGAGATGTGCCTCCTTCAGCCGGTACACCTCACGCATCCGGCTGTCCAGAGGCTCCTTCGGGTCCAGCAGCTTCGCGTACTCCACACGTAGTTCGGCCACAGTGGGAGTGGCAGCAGGCATTTCGGAAAGGACTCTACCTATATGTATATATATATATATATGTACTCTGTGTGTTTATGTGTGTGTATGCTCTCACACAACAAGAGGAGAAAGAGGCCAAAAAGAAGTTTAAAAAAATAAGAGAAATGAAGGGTGTTGTTTTCAGTGTCTCTTTCACCTCACCTCGGCAACACATGACAACAGGGAGGGACATACAGACGCGTGTGAGCTCCGTGACAGGAGGAAGCGAGGGTGAATGTGAAGGTGAGAGAGGGAGGCGCGGTAGCTTGCATTTGGGTGTTGTTGACAGCAAAGTTCTCGCACGCGTGTGCGCACGCAGCTGATTTAAAAATGGGACGAAAAAGGGAAGGACAAAGAAACAGAGGATACTCAGCCTATCAGATGTGTATCTATGTGAGCCCCCCCCCCCCTACACAGTACCTAGCATTAGGGGGGTGACATGGGTAATATGCCCAGTTAGAATTGGGAATCCGCAGTCAAAAGAGAGGGCCGTGGTGCAGCCATCGAGAGAGGGCGAAAGAGCGGCGCGCGCACACACACAAAAGGTCACACTAAAGGGAACGCATGCGCTGCCTGAACGAAAACACCTCAGAGAAGAAGCGCTCCTGTGACTCACTCGCGTTCGACAAGGTGGACAGTGCCTCCCGCACCGCCTCCTGCTTCCGTATTGGGTACGTGCCCACAAAATTCTCTACAAAATCGTACCAAAAGGGTGGGTATGCCTCAAATATGGGGAACACAACGGCGCAGCTCACACCGAGTGCGCGGTCCTGCAGCACAATCACATTCATGGCCACCGAGATGAGGCGTCTCCATAAGTGCGGCAGCGGCTCCAGCAGCCGGGCCAGTGCCTCCCGCGCCTGCCGCGTGGAGCGGGTACTGCTGCGCTGGTTCGCGGAGCGCCCTGTTGGCGTGCCAGAGACCCGGCCAGTCCCGGGCGCACTATAATAGCTGGGCAGCTGCATTAGAGAAAGAGGAGGGGTGCCAGATGTGTTCCCGCCACCCCGTCCCACGGCATCGCTGCACGTGAGTGCCGGCGACACCTGAAGCGCAGTCACCTCCTTGATGAGGCCAGCAATGAAGCCTAAGAAGGACATGCCGTGCAGCAGCGTTCCGTTCAGGGTTTCCATGTCGCTGCAGACGTAGATTACAAAAGATATGATAGCATCCAATTCACTGGAGGAGAGGTTGCCGAAGGGATGGATGGTCTGCTCCTCCGTGATGGTGCGAAGCAGATCCACAACCGCGTAGGTCACCTTGGGGTATTCCTTGAAAAGCTGCGTCGGGAACACAATCAGCATGCGCAGCAGTCCGAGTAACGTGGTGTGAAAGGTGTCGTCGTTATAATAGAGTATCGCGCCAAATGGCACAAAGCCGCCCTGGACACACCGCTTCAGACACATCATCGACAACGAGAGCGGCTTCAGCATCATTTCATAGGCTCCGTCAAGGACCTTGTTCTCTGTGACCCCGCGGATGCGGTCCTCTGTAATGCAGAGCTCGACCACCTGCTGAATAAAGGCACTCAGGTGCTTAAACAGTATGAGCCCGCAGCTGCTGTGATACGCGCTCGGCAGTGCGCAGCGCCCGCCACGGCTCTCCACCAGCTCGCACAGAAACCGCATAAAAGAGATGACCACCATCGTGGGGCCCTGCCCCACCTGCTGGATAATCGTGTGGAAGCTGACCGCCTGGTCGCAGAACCACTCCACAAAGTCCGCAAAGGCCTCGCTGTGCTCCGCCAAGGCCGCAGACACGCCGCGCAGGTCACGCATCCAGCCGGCAATGTAGATGGGGCTGGAGCCAGAGCCACTCAGCGTCGTCTGGATGCACCGCTGGATGGGGTTCAGGAAGCGCATCATGGTGGCGTGGGTGTAGGGGCCCTTGTTCGTCAGTGGCCACATCACTCGGAAGAGATTGGTACGCAGCCTGTAGGAGATGGACGCCTGTGCCAGGGGCAGGTCCACCACGGGGGGAAGGTCGAAGGTGAGCTCAGCGAGGATTGCAGGCGACACGTCGCGACAGGCATCGCCGATGAGGTCGATGGAGGTCCGCATTATTCCGACGGTCTCCTGAGCATCGCTGCCAGACACTGAGCGCACCATGTTCTGTCCTGTGTGATTGAGAATAAACTGAAATAGTAAGGCACGGGACTGGAACACGTTGGTGACCACCAGGGAGAGGTCCGCGTGGAGTCGCGCCGCGGTCATCGTCCCCTGCATGCTGGTGAGGAAGTGCAGCAGGGCTCGCTCCACCATATTCCCCATCAGCGTGATCCCATCGCCGCCCCCCGTCGCGGAGTCCCCCTCTGCCGCCGCGGACCTGTGACGCCTATGGCTCGCGCAGTCCGTGCAGAAGAGCAAAACTCGGGACGACGCCTCCACGGCGTCGCTGTCGATGTGAGGCAGCACATACGTCACTGTGTACCCGACAATAAAGAACAGCCACGCGACCGACACGGGCCTGTTGAGGATCTGCGGCCCCACTCCCTGCTCCAGGTAGTCCGCTAGCATCCGTAGAATGGTGGTAGGGGACACCAGGATCATGTTGGCCAGCGACTGAGACTGTGCCAGCACCGCCTCCATCACCCCATTGTACATATCAGCGTCGTCAGCACTGAATCCCTGTGCCTCGCTAGCACCCCCACCAGATGGGGTCACGCGGGACAGCACAAACTTCATAGCCAACTCCGGTGCAAAGAGCTCGAATCCCTTCTCCTGCTCATCGTCGGCATAGTTCCGGCGCGATATGGTGAGTCGCTCCCAGAAGGTGAGCAGCAGTGTGGCAGTCGTGAAGGACCCCTCCTGCCCAAAAGGTATGGTAAAGATATCTGCTGAGATCGCCCCCACCATCTCGATCCAGCGGGCGAAGTGTGTGCTAAGGTGGAGGTCACGGTAGCCGAAGGCCAGTAAGAGCCTCAGACACGCCTCCGTGTACACGGATATGTAGTGGGGTACCTTCAGCCGACCATCCGCCATCCCGGCTGTCTCCACGAGGAGGCCGAGGATACTGTCCACGTACTGCTGCCGCTCCTCCGCGGTCTCAAAGAAGGTGCGGCGTATGCCGCACAGCGCCGTCAGCCCGGTGAGGAGTGTGGCGCAGTAGGGATACGGGAGGGCAGCATGCTGGCCCCACAAGACACGGCGCGTGTGGTCCGAGAAGATGGTCTCTCGCCAGCTCGTGGGAAACTGAGATGACAGGGCCTCCTCTGTCTCATCCACTGAAATCGCCATGAAGTCATAGGTGAGGCAATCCTTCACCAGCTCGATGATCTCCCCAACGTAGGGGCTTCCTGGGGTTACGCCCTCCAGAACAGCGACGGCGGCGTTGAATATAGTGAGGAGGCACTCGTCACGGAAGTTGTTGCTGCAGCGCCGGTGAGTAGCGAAGTTCATAAAGGTGTGTGTGCGGGAGGAATTGTGCTTGCTCATCTCGCTCGCTAACCCAGATAGCAGAAGCAACCCTAAAAATAGCGTTTTCTGATCCCCTCCTTGCTGCAGTAGCTGCACACCGAACTGCGCCGCCTCTGTGAGGAACGGCTCCGTCTCAAAGGACAGTTTTGTCAGCTTCGTGTAGGCTGATATGACGGACATGGTCACATGGCGTGGGGCGTCACTCAGTACGAGCCGTTTCAAGCAGTCGCCGCAGCAGCCGATCACCAACTGCCGACGCTGCTCCTCACTGAACCACTTCTGATTGGCCTTGAACCACTTGACCACGCCCTGTGTCGCGAACAGGAGAGCGTACTGGCTGTCAGACTGCTGGAAAACACTAAAGAACGTGGAGCTGTCAGCGCCCTCGGTGGTGAGCTGTATGAGACGATCGTGTGCTTGCTGGCGCAGCGCCCCGTCAGGGCTCGCGAACATCTGCTCCGCCAGCACATCGATCTCTACCACACTCGACATGGCCTAAACTCTCTTTCTGTCAGTGTGTTGTGACTATGCCCCCGCGACAGCCTCTAGACACACGCACGTGCCTGTCCGTGTCTATGTGTGTGTGTGTGTGTGTGTGTTCGTTCTTTGAAAAGCAAAAGAGGCGTGTTATGGTCGAGATAACGGTCCCACTCTTACTCTTTCCCTCTCGTTCTGTAAATATATGTGTGTGATCGAAGCACACGTGGTGCGTGCGTTGCGTAGGTGTGTGTGATAGGTATCTGAAATAAAGAGAAAAGAGGAAGACCCAGTCGCTCTCTGATCAGAGGTGGTGGCCTCCGCAGTTCAGTGCCCTTGCTCCGTGTGGTGTGAGAGGGGATCTACCCCTTTTTTTCTCTTAAACTTTACGTGTTACTGCTTATAATGAGAGGGCACTGGGGGCGATTGGCGTGCACAGTGGTACTCCCCCTCTCTATTGATATCTCTATTAGTTCCTGGTGTGCAAGCGTGTGTATGGGAGGGGGAGTGAAAAACGAACAGGGAATACGATGGAGGGAGAGAAGTGTTGGGAAGGGGGAGGGGAGAGGGCAGTACTCTGCTTATAGGGCTGTACTTCAGGTCATTTGAGGAGAAAAGGGAGAGGGGGGATAAGAAAAGTAAGGAGTGATGGACCTGTTTGCAATCACAACAACCCCACTCCTGTCTGTCTGTGTGTGTATGTGTGTGTGTGTGTCTGTGTGCCGTTCGCTCTTAGCGAACAATACAGCTGCGTGATGATGCTGTGAAAGTAGAGAGGATCGCGTCTAGCTGGTTATTGAACGTCCGGGATAGTGCCAGTGTGGGTTCCTCCGTAACGACCGACGCAGCGGAGGTGTTGGCAGCCAGTGTACGTGATGTGGCCGCGCGGGGCCAGCTGTGCTCATAGCACTGTGGTGGCAGACGCAGGAAGCGACTATTCTCCCCGCTTGGGATATCCTGAAGATCCAGTCCCTGCGTGTCCCCGACCTCAGCACCTTGCGCGGCCGTCACCTCGCCAAGACAACAATGCAGTAGCCGCTGCTGAGCCTTCCAGCACTGTAGTGGGGTCCGGAATGGGTTACACATCGCGCTGGAGGCCTGCTCATACACCGCACGGCACAATGGGACGACAGCATCATATGGGGCGGCCCCACCCACCGTCACCAGCAGCGTACGAATGCCGGTCGCCGCACAGAAGCCATAAGAAGTGAAGCGGTGGCTGTTGATCAGCTTCCCCGTAAAACGCACATCAGAGGCGGAGCTGACCAGGCGGCTCTGCTCCGCGCCATCACCGCCGCCGCCAGCAGTTGGCGTAGCGGACTGGTAAGGGTTCTCAGCCATCAGCGAGACGGCGGTTGTGACGCCACGTGAAGGCTGGGGCCTCCGGCCACCATCCCGCACCGCTGCCGCCGCCGCTGCCCTTTCCCTCCGCTCCTGCTGCTGCTGCTCGCTCGCAGCCTTGGCCCGGAGTTTCCTCGCTCGACACAAGTCATCGCAACGATCGAGCGATGCAAATAGTAGGTAATGAATCTTGACTATGTCCTCTGGGCCAACGTATAAGTGCGCACGATAAGGACCCTCGAAGGACTCCAGCACAGTGGCTGGTGACGTGTAGCTCCGCAGGATCAGTGGTGTGCCGTCTCGATCCACAATCGCTAGAGCTGCCACTGCCCATGACTCCACCGGCACTGTGGTGGATTGCATTCACAGGTGTGTCTGTGTGTGTATGTGTGTATGTACTGATCCCGCAGAGAGTAGAGGTTTTCAGAATCTCGCCAATGGGTAATATGAGAATAAATCAAAATGTGTCACTATTAGAGTAGAGGAGAGGACCTATGCTTCAGCGTCATCATGAGTGTCCGTCATAAAGGGAAAAAAAACAGGGGAAAAATGGAGAAATACAACAGCCACATCAACGTCACTTCTTACCATCCCCATATTCATACAGCCGTACACTTAGCTGCTGTTGTTTCTTTTACCAACCAGCTGGAGGATAGCACGCAAAGGGAAAAAGAAAGCAAAATAGGAATAGCGGGCGGGGCGGGGGGGGGGGCGCCGAAGCAGAGGGGGGGGGGTCTCTCTCCGCCAACAGCAAGCACGAGCGCACACCTACACACAGTGGGGGAGTGCAGAGCGTTTGCTACCCCATTGTTCTTCTCTGCTGCTCATCCTCAAAGTCGGGAATAGCTGTCCAGTCATATAACTGGACAACGAAAAAAAAAGTCAACCAGTGTTGATGAGTTGTGAGTTACAAAAGCAGCACCCAGAGAAAGCGACTGCCATGTTGATTGTTTTGCGAAAGCAACTCTCTCTCGCGGCCCTTTGACACACACACCCAGCACTGGTAGCCGGAGCGG
>JAODGE020012689.1:0-80584 GCA_027574965.2 Ecitophya simulans | reverse complement strand
GAGTTGATTATGCTATTTTAATTTGATTTTTAATTTTTGCAATTTTTTGAAAAAGAGAGAAGAGGTACCTCTTCTCACATTTGCCAAAAATCGATTGCAATGTTAAATTAGCGAGACAGTATCTCAACTAATATTAACTCTAGGCAAAATTGCTTAGAACCATTCTAATCTACGTTCAATTCTGCGTTGATTATGCTAGTTTAATTTGATGTTTGAATTTTGACATTTTTGGAAAATGTGCAATGTTAATATTCGAATCTACGTTAAATTTTTGTTTCTTCGCGACGACATTAGCGGCGCGTATTGTGCGTCACACGTGATGCCGACGGATGATTCAATAGAGGCGCGAGAGAAATGTATTCACGACACGCGATGTGATAAAAAAATAAAAATTAATGTCACGCACATTCAAAAGAAAGACAAACAGCAAACGCGACATGGCGCTACGCTTATCAGGTCAAAATACAAACATGTCCATATTTATTTCAAGAGTCAAAAATCTCAATCTTTAAAGAAGAAGAATAAGATCAAAAATATATGAATAACTGCTCATAATTAACCTTCTTGATATAACTGTATATTTTAGGCGGCAGTAGGTTACTGGAATTTAACGGCTTGTTTTACATCGCCTTAAGTGAGGCAGCTTCTTCTGACTGTTATGCGATTCGGACCTGAGCCCGATGTGTTGAGTGAATTTTAACCGTAGAAAGCTGTTTACGAGTTCTCGTTGTTCAAGGTTGACATGATTTATCAGAAAACGTATATGTATATATATATATATATATATATATATATAATTGATCAATCGTTTAATGATTTTATAAAATGTATGTAATGCAACCGGAATGTCCGAACATATAATTTTATTTGAAACAATCGTAGGGTTGAAATGTTGGTTAGTGCGATAAAATGAACAACGCGCGCTGTTTTGTAAAACATCCGAAACCCTGCATCAATAGCCCGAGGACTAAAGATGGCAAAAAGTTTTAAATAATCGATTAATAGATTAGTGGCAATTGTGACAAAAATTATTTGCAAAATTGTTGGTTGTTTAATCGATGTTAATCGAATTTTTGATAATCGCGCTTTTTTAAATTTTGAGTGTTTAAATTTATATGTTAGAATTGTTAACTAAGCAATGTGCCAATTCCGATAGTCACCGGGTTTTTGAAGTTGATTGTTGTTTCGTAAATTCATTCATTTATTTAATTCTTTCTTATTTCTGAAAATAAGACAGGACAGCAAATATTCTGGCTACCAACCGAGATTCATAGTTCGAAATATTCCAATCTCTGTTTGTTACATCATACATAATTACAATTAAATAAATAACAATGCGCGAAATTAGAAAAACCGCACGCTTGCATTCGATTAATTGATTACAAGAACTTGATTAGTTCGATTAATTTCAAATAAAAAATAATCGAATATCGTATCATTCGATTAATCGATCTCGCAGCAGCACTCGTGAAAGTGCGTCCGAGACGGATCCGAGTGCCGCACCGTTGCGCACAAGTGTTCGATTGTTAAGTGGCGATCCGAGATACGCGCAGGTCGTGCGCGCGTAAAAACAACGACGCGATTCGAAGTCGAGCCACATTTATCGGACGCGTCGGCTCGGTCGAGCGCGCGCCGCGATGCCGTTCGCGTTCGTAATCTACGCGCTGGCGTTCCTCGCGCTCGTGAAGATCGCGTTCAAGCTCACGAACGGCGTGTGCAGGAGCAACACCTGCCTCGTCGGCAAGACGGCGCTCGTCACCGGCGGCAATTCAGGTGATTATAATCGGCGCTGATTGCGCGCGAACAATCGCGCGCGTGATTGCGCTTGAACGACGTGCTTCGCAGGCATCGGGTACGAGACGGCGCTGGGTCTGGCGGCGCGCGGCTGTCGGCTCATCATCGCCAGCCGCAGCGGCGGCGACCGACAAGCCGCCGCCGCCATCAGCGCCGCCACCGGAAATCCGAACGTGATCGCGAAACGACTCGACCTCGCCTCCCTGGCGTGCGTGCGCGCGTTCGCCGCGGAGCTGATCGCCGCCGAAGACCGACTCGACATACTGATCAACAATTCCGGCGCCGCCGGACTGGGGAACGTCTACACCGACGACGGACTGCAGGCCGTGATGCAGGTCAACCATTTCGGACCGTTCCTCCTCACCAATCTCCTAATACGTATGCGCGACATTTGAACCATCGCACGTCAATCTCGAGCCGTTTACGCATTGCAGCGCTGCTTCGGAAATGTCCCGGAGCTCGTGTCATCTTCACCAGCTCGATGCTGGCATTCACGCATAACTTGAAAGATGTCGAAGTGCTCAACCGGCCGTATAAGGAGAAGTGGGCCGCCAAGAATATCTTCACCGATTTTCGTATATACTCCAACAGCAAGCTTTGCAACATCATCACCGCACGATATTTCGCGAAGAAGCTGCGCAATCAAGGCATCACCGTCAACTCGCTGCATCCGGGCGTGGTCTACACCCCAATTTATGGCAATGCCATCTCCACATTCGCGCCCACATTTTTTTCGACCTTATTTTACACCCTGCTTGGTTTTCTTCTAAAGGTAACTGCGCCATTGCCACATGTCTAGTACTCCTAGTATTTTAACTCGTGGTGTTCAAGAATCCATACGACGGTGCGCAAACCACGCTGCACGTGGCCTTGTCTAAGGAACTGGAACACGTGAGCGGAAAATATTTCTGGGATTGTATTCAATTTGCTATGCCAAGCGCAGCTCTCGACCCCAATCTCTGTTCGAAAATCATCCAGGAGAGCAAGAGGCTTGTCAAATGGGTTGACGACGAAGACAAATTGATACGGTTGAATACCGTATTTGAATGACATTCCTACTTGTGCACCCAAGAACAGCATTGATTTTACGGCGTGCAGTGCGTAAAATACTACTTTTTTTTAATGCGACCAGTTAAAAAAGTGCATATTGTGTTTCGTACATTTAATTTTTATTGACATTGACTTATATATTTTTATATGCTGAAACATTTTAACCGTTTTAATGCCGTACAGCTCGTGACTCCAATCTCTGACAGAAAATAATTCAGGAATAATTCTCGCTTGTCAAACGAGCCGACAACCATTTAGTAGTTTTTACATGCAACGTTTTATTTTTTTGCTTTGAGTGCAAATCAATAAGAACCAAATCTACTAAATACGATATACATATGAAATGAAATATGAAAGTTAACGTGCTTCGCTCTTGCTGCAGCGACTTACTAGCGCATGCGCCACGCAGTGAAAAAATATTTGTCAAAAAAATTGCTATTTTACTCACTGTTCGCGATGAAAAAAAAACGTTTTTTTTTGTGCAAGTAGCAAAATATTATTTTTAGTTCTGAAGCTTTAATACAATGCAACTCGTGCGCTTGTTTAACGGTTCGCAGTGAAAAAAGTAGTTGGGCAAAATGGTGCTGTTTCGCACACTGCTCGCGGTTTTTTTTTTGGTGCACAAAAAGAAACACAAAATGATACGATTGTAAATTATTATTGAGTATTAATACTGCAAATCTTAACTTTTAGTTCTGAGACTAGCATATATCGTATAACCAAACATTTTGTTTTGATACATTGTTAATGCGATCAATCAGATGATTTTCACTTGGAATAGTAATAATATGCAGCAGCTACGGCGACGCCTAAGCAGAATATTAAATAATTCTTCATCCATGCAATGGGTGGATAGTTTCGGTGCTTCCGCACCATTCGCATAAGTCTAATACGCCCTCGCGAGTACGGAGGGTAGCGCATTGCTCCGACGTGCTCACTCAGCGTTCCCAGATCAGTGAGGATGCACGTCTTGTGATGCGTGAAAATATCAAAAGTGTATTTCCCTCCATAGGCGCCCATGCCGCTCTGACCAACGCCGCCGAACGGCACATTGTCGGTAGTCATGTGCACGCCAACATCGTTGACCACCACGGCGCCACTGGAGGTGTCATTCAGGAACTTGTCCACCGAACTCTTCAGGTTGCTGAACACGTAGACGGCGCGCGGCTTCGGTCGCGCCGCAATGAACTCCACGGCCTCGTCCGGCCCTTCTACGTTCACAATGGGCAGCAGCGGGCCGAAGATCTCCTCGCGCATCAAGCAACTGTCGACGCCGACGTTCGTGAGGATCGTCGGCTCGATGTATCGTTCGCACGGGTCGCAGTCGCCGCCCGCCGCTATTCGACCACCGGCCATCAGGCGCACCAGTCGTTCGTAGTGCGCGTCGTTCACGATTCGAGCGTAGCAGGACGAACTCCGCGGTTCCGCGCCGAGCAGCGACGAGATCGCGCGCCTCAGCGCCGCGATCAGACGCTCCTCCACCGACTTGCTGCAGAGGACGTAATCGGGCGCCGTGCACGTCTGGCCGGCGTTCGCCAGCTTGCCCCAAACGATGCGCTTGGCCGCCACGCGCACGTCGACGCTTTCGTCGACGAACGTCGGACACTTGCCGCCCAGCTGCAGCGCGACGGGCGTCAAGTGCCTGTTGGCGACGTCGCGCACGAGTCGCCCGACGCGCTCGCCGCCGGTGAAGAAGACGTAGTCGAAGCGCTCGCGCAGCAGGGCGGCGGTCTCCGGCGCGCCGCCGTTGTGCACCTGATAGCACTCGTCGTCGAGATAGCGCCGGACGAGTTCGGCGAGCAGCAGCGCCGTCGCGCGCGCCTGCTCGCTCGGCTTGAGGACGACGCAGTTGCCCGCCGCGAGGGCGCCGACGAACGGCCGCAGCAGCAGCAGCAGCGGACAGCACCACGTGCCCACGATCAGCACCACGCCGTACGGATCCTTCCGCACGTGCACGGTGTCCAGCCAGTTGCAGACGGCCCGCGTCGGCGTCTCCGGCTTGCACCACTCCCAGACGTTGTGCAGCGCCCGGCGCGCGTCGTTGCGCACGACGTCGATCTCGCCGAGCGCCGTCTCCGTCGGCGGCTTTCGCAGGTCGGCGTACACGGCGTCCTGCAGCCGCTGCTCGTTCTCGTCGAGGAGGCGCAGCAGCGCGCGCAATTGGCTTGCGCGAAACTGCAACTGGCGCGGGCGATGACGGCCGAACGCGTCGCGTCCCCGTCGCACGACGTCGACGGGATTGCGTTGCTGCGGCGGCGCCGACATCGCGCCCACTGATGACCACCGAACATCGCGACCACAATTAGAGCGCGTACGACAACCATGCCGCAAGAACGACGATTGACCTCAATCGATTCGACCTTCGATCCGAAGCAATTTAAATTTATTGACGCCATTAGGACGAACCGTTCCGTACGCTCGCATCATTTCTGTGATAGAACTGGTCGTGGACGTTTGTATTTACGAAAAGGCAGACGACTTCAGAGCAATTGAACAAACGTTATACACCGATTGTAACATCACCAAGGGACCTGTTGAATTTAATCTAAGCTTATTTACAATGCCAGCACAATGACTCTGACTCTGGCGGTCAGGACGATGAGCGCGCAGTAATCTAATTCAGTGCTGCATTCAACCTCGCCGGCACGATGACGTTAAGAAGTGCGACCCTGTTCGCTATAGCTTTATCTATCGTTGTCGACCAGCGCGCTGCACTCTCATGCAAACTACAAACTCGGTGAGTCAGCCTGCTGCCAGTAATTCTACACTCCCCCAGTAGGTGAACGTTGCAGGAATCCGTTTGACTTCCAAAACTAGCACATCGCTGCATTAATTTTAGCTCGCGGCAATTCACAAGGCGTAAAACTAATGAACCTGGGCTTAATAAATGGAAAGTCTTTATTGGAAACGTCCCTGACTGAGATACTACACGTGCCTCGCTTTGCGAGCGTGTGTGGATTTCCACATTTCTGAGATATGATTGATGGACTGTAGAGTTGTTTAAAATTATAGACATCCGTAGATCACTTGCTCTTCACTTAAATTTCTTTACGCGCTTCTCGGCGTAAAACTTGCACGTTGTGCAATATTAGAGATACACTATACACCAATATATAACGACGTATAGAAGGTGGATGTTGCAGGAATCCGTTTCACTTGCACAACCCGCACATCGCTGCATTAATTTTAGCTCGCGGCGATTCAAAAGGTATAAAACTAAAGAACCTAGCTACGATAAACGGAAAGTCCTTATTGGAAACGTCCCTGACTGAGATTCTACATGTGCCTCGCTTTGATAGCGTGTGGGTTTCCACAGACAACTTGCAAATATTTAGAGAAGTTGATAAACGTACGTTTTGCGATTAACGCCTTCTTCTGGTTTGTTTATCTTTGATATTGTCTGTTGTCATTAATACATTGTAGTCAATGCAAATGTTAATATACATTGGCGTAGCGAAGAAAGCGCTACCGATACAGCGTCTTCGATGTTTGCCGTTCGAGAGTTTTTGGCTTGGAGGCCGGAAATCGACGCCGTGGCATTGATACAATGCACATCTCCTTACATTCAATTTGAATATTTGAGGAAAGCAGTGGCACTCTTCTTGCGCACTGACGTCGATTGTGTATTCTCGGTTACCAAGTAAGTTTACGGACGATGACGCACTATCGGTCGCCAGTTTCAATTTACTTCTTTTTGTTAGAAACTCAACTTCTGGTTAGTACAAGAGATCGAAAAAGCTAGCGATCTATGAGCACGTTCCAATTATAATGAAACTTTTGGTGATCGTTGAACTGTAACTGGTGCGACCGGGTTGAGCAATAGTGAATTTAAATTGGTTGACCGACAGTGTAATTTCGATAAGTCGTTCGCGTTGCTAAGAAAAAATTAGAAGTTTTAAGTTGCGCTGGAAGCAAGACGCTTGCGGTGGAATAAGTGCGGTTAATTTTGATCCCGCGGACCGACCCAGACGTCAGGATTGGGAAGGAGAGCTGGTAGAAAATGGAATGTTCTACTTTGCAAAGAGGAGTTTGATTGAACAAGGATTATTACAAAACAAGAAGTATAAATATTTACATAATGATAGAAGTGAAACTTCCAATACGGATTGATAGCATTTCTAGTTCTTCTTTTAAATTTTGTTGTATAAAACGATAGAGTAAAACAGGTCACTTCTTTTAATACGAATGCTACTCGAATCCTGCTATTCAATAATGAACAAATTACGCTTCGGAAGTTTCACTCGAAAATGACTACAAGGAAATCGCGCTTCTTCGCGGTTTGCCCCTTGCAAAATATTTGCTAACCAAACGTGTTAAATGCGTTGCAGGTGTATGGTTGTCGTCATTCCCGAAAAACACTCACTGGAAATTGATGCCCAGTATCACCTCGAGCTAGCGCGATTGCTGCGATTGGCAAAAACCCCAACGAATGCGGCTACCCGTCCTACATCAAGCGCGCAAAAACGTCACAATTTCGACGCAAACGCCAATTAGTTGGCCATGAAAAATGGTGGCCCGTCAGTGACGTGCACACGAAATCATATTTGTCAATTATACATTGCTGTATACACGCGTTTTATAAAATTCCTTCACGCTCGATTATGAATCGTGCCGATATTTTCAGCCAGACGGGAGAGGTGTCCGGCGACGGCAACCAGATCTTCAGCGTGGGCGGCAATCCGTCCTTTCGCATCTCTCGGCGCCAGTGCACCAATTCGAACGTGTTTCCCGTCGGCTGCATGGGCAACAACGAGCCGGAACCGCCGCCGAGCGACGCGCAGAAGAGCAAGCCGGAGGAGCAGTCGGCGCGCCGCGACAGGGACGGCGAGGAGGCGGCGACGACGGCGGGCGCGGACGTCGCGCACGACGGCGAATCGGGCGACCTGGAGAAACCGGCGCCGCCGGCGACGGAGCCCGTCGCGCCCACGCCAATGTACCAGTATCGCGGTTCCAACATCAAGCGCAATCCGCTCACCGGGAGCGGCTGCATTGAAATCAAACCGAATGTTGGAAAGCGTCGAAACCTGAAGGGGAACATGCTACACTGATTGTACCAGTTCATTGACAAACATTTGGGCGAACAATGCGATACATTTCTTTTTAATAAAATACAACATCAACAACAACCGTCTCATTTCTCTGATGAATGTTATTACGATTGCTGCCGGGCAAAAGTCGTTGGTCATCTTTTCTTCGTATCAATCAGTCGTTGTGTTAAATCCGTATCAAGGTCATCGCGCTACGGTTTTGCAGATAGAAGAAGAGAATTGTCTTAAATCAAACTGATGTGAGACCAAACACGACTATTCAGAGTTTAGTTTAGTTAGGCACATTTAAGACACATTTAGTATGAAAAATATGATTATTTATATATAGCACCATCAAAGCTCTTCTTATCGCGAAAAGAAAATAAAGTGTAAATTGTGTACGTTCCATAAACTTTGAAAATTTGAACCCGTCCGCTGTTTGAAAAGTTTGAATGGTTTGATTTGTGAGAAACAGGTCGCGCTCGATTCGAATACACGTCTTAAGTTGGTGGGGTAAAATACAAACTTCTTCACAAATAAAGGCGACTGATCGTTGCACCGCATGAGATTCCATTCTAATAAACCATCGCCGTCCAGCTAAATTGCATTGATGTTATGTTTGAGGCAATGTAATCGTAACTTTGTTGAAATCGAGCCGATGACATTTGTTTTTCCCGGGGAACGGTTTCCCCCCTCGACCCTGCACAGTTCAGAAGTGCAGGAGCAGCGTGCGGCCGGCCAGCTCTGCCTCGCCTGTGCGTTCTGCACGAGCAGCCGTTGTGCAAGCTTCAACCGACTTCCAAGTCTCAAGTTCTTCATTCACTTTAATACAGTTGAGTTGTCCTTATTATTATTAACCGCTAACACTTCTCCAAAATGAGCAAGGTACGTGCAACAATAATTTTACAATTTTGTCTCGTCTTGGAGACGCTTCATCGTTCGAAAAATTCGAAACTCTTGTCGTCCATCTTGGTTTTCTAGAACTAAAATCTTTCTTCCTTCATGCAGCCATCTTTCCAAGGCGATTCTTCCAATTTCAGGGCAGCTGACTAACTGGGGTGATTGAAATTAAATTCTACACTGTCAGTCGGGTTTTGGTGGTGTGTAGTGCCTTTGATTTCGTTTTCTGAGCCAAACCATGCTTGTGATGCATGATGCAATGTTTTAGACTTTTATTGCATAAAATTATCTTTCTTATGATGTATCTACTGAGCCTTCTTGATAGCTTTCATTTTTCAATGCATTGCAAACTGTTATTTTTGTTACAATTTTTTTTTGGTGTGGGTTAAAATTGTTTTAAAAACATTCCATACACATTTTAGAAACAAAATCGTCGTAAAGCCGAGAAAAAGCGAGCTAAAGCTGAAGCACTGGCCCAGAAAAATGCCAATGTAGCTTCTGAGCAGGAATTATGCAATCGGGCCAAAGTATTTGTTGAAATATTGCCTCGAGAAGCAGATGCACAACCAGCTGGAAGAGCTCAAGCATGCGTCCAACAAAATTTGTCATCTTCTATCACTTTATCCTCCAATGCTGTGTTTGAAGATGATTTATCTGGTTGGGACAGATTATTTGTCGAAGTATTGTCCCAGGGAACAGAAGCACCACCAGCCAAAGGGGCTGAAGCACATGCCCAGCAAAATTCAACATTATCTACCTCCTTCTCCAATGATTTATTTCAATGGGAATTATCCAAACAGGACCATTTTTTTGTCAATGGACTGTCTGTGGGAGTAGAGGAACGACCAGCTTCAAATAATTATGTAAGTTAAGAGCAGTTTTTATTAAAATGATTTCATAGTCCTGCTTTGAAATGTATTGCTTCTTGATAGAAGTTGTGTTTCTTTATCTTGAGAAAAATGTTTTAAGTTCATGCCATATTGCACAGAATAGTGATAAGAACTTCTAACTTTTGTTAGTGGTCGGTGTTAACGGAAATCGGATCAAAAATGCAGTTTTAAGGTAAATGAAAGATGCCCTTCAAAATTGATAGTGTTTTTCTTCTGTTAGGCATCCCCAGGCGTAATCGGGCAATCAAGGACGTACGGAATCTCCGAAATTGACGGCCTGCATCCGTTTGTACAGGACGAGATAAAGAAGCACACGTTGCGCCCATCAAGTTGTCTCGTGGAGCGATCACAGTCGCAGTCAAAACGTCAAGTGCCATTAGGCCCGAAGGAAATTTGGTCCGTGGATCAAGACTATCTTTCGTTGGCGAATGTCCTCGAGTATCAATTTGCGAAATACTTCGACGAGACGGAGACGGCGGTGGCGCCGATAGTGGGGTTCGTGCAGTGGCTGCTGAGATGGCCGATGCTGCATGGTCCGGCGCGTCACAAAATTCAAGAGGACGACACCGACGCGACGCTGTATTCGAAAATCGCCGTGGTCACCACGCGCCCCGAATGCAATGCGACCGCATACTGTTCCAATCTGTTTAAGGCCGTCGGCTACGAGCCCATCTTCCTCAACAGCACGACCGTCCTGGGCGCGAATTGCATCCGGCGCCTGATAGAAGTCGGCAACGTGTTTCGCTGGCGGCAGCTCGTCGCGCTCGACGTCGACGACCTGCTGAACATCATCGCCTATCCGAGGATCGTCGACGCCGTGCAGGCCGTTGCGCACGCGAACCTGCCCGTCGTGTTCGTGTGCAACAACAGGAAACTCTACTTGGACGCGAACATGGGCAGGAACGTGTATCGCGTGCGCTTGCCGATGGGGCGGCTCGATATGGTTAACATGTTCATCGACAATATGGTCAGCCTGAGTTACACGTATTATCGACAGGAGACCAGACGGCGCACGTCGTTCCGACCGCGGCAATTCATTTGCACAGGTATTTCGCAGTCTCGTCGGATTCGTTCGGTTGTGACTGCGCTTTGCGTTTCAGCGTGGGCAGTCACGACGTGCCATCCCGCGGAGCAGAATCGCCTGCCGATGATGACCGGCGACTGCGTGTTTGTGATGGACATGGGAGTGGACGCGGATGCCGTTTGGAAGGGATGGTGCATGGGGGTGTTCGGCGCCTTTCCGCGGAATAATGTCGTCCTCGATCGTTCGATCCGCAACAAAAGTCACTGATTCAGATTTTCTGTCCATGTTCATCGTAAGTCGCCCGATGAACGTATAACATTTCAAAGTTTGCGTTTATAACTTTCGATTCTTTTCTATTTTATGTCAACTTATCTATCATTTGAAAAGTTACAATAAATATTGTTCGAATACGATTTTTAGCGTTTTAAACTTTGCACCTGCATGTATACCTGGTTATTGTTGTTCTTAATTTTGTCCAACGTTGTTTTATTGGAATTGTCAGTGAAATGCGAGAAAGACTTGATCATTTGCTTAGAAGTCACGGTAAACGTCTGACCACAGTCCAATTTTAAAAATAACTTTTAAACTAATGGCGCGCCTGCGTCAGTGTGTTATAATTACACGGACCGTATGACTACTAAAAAGTGTCATACACACACACATAACAATTGAAAATATAATACACGTGCAATTGATCGATAATTGCAAACGAAGTAAAATTATCAGCCATAAATGTCGAAACATAAATATCCGAATCATTCTAGAAAAATAACGTATCAATCATAATTATTATAGATAATTGTTATTATTACGCGTGTGGGATTTAGAAGGCTCTAACGAAAAATGCAGCAACTATACTGTAAACCCCCTATTCAATGATCCTTTCAAGCGCACAATGATAACACAATCTTTCTCGATCTCGCCGAATGTTCAATATTTACTGAACCATTGAAATATAGCCTCGAATTATTATCGCAAATCGTATTTATTATGAGCATTCAAACAGACTAATATCTAAATTAAAGGCTAATCACCAAATGTGCAACAAATATTAATATTATTATTGATTATGAATTATTAATATTAAAACTATTATTAAACATATTTTGCTATAAAATATACGAATTTCAAGTCTGCCAAGCATAAGACCCAAATTCGTAAACCGGTGTCTCTCCTCGACGAACGAAACAGAAACACAGGAAATCTATAGCAACATTCCTACGAATGTAATATGAACGTTATACCGTTCCATGGAATTGAATGAATAGTTGCAACATTTGTAATATTTACAGGCGTTCGCACTGAAAAGGCGTATTAAGTTTGTTCGGCTTAGTGTCAAATCGTACAATTTCAAATTGCATTAAACAATAAGACAGTACTTCCAAACGGGAGAATTGTATACGCGCCCCGACTCCACTTGTGAGATGCTCGTCATGTCGGCCCATTTTCGAACGTAGACAAACACAACCTGCCCGACGGATTGTGTCGCATCGGCTCCAACTAAAAGAAAGCGGTCATTAATACGTTAATACATGAATAATACATAGCTATGAATTTATATACCTCCTCAAATGCAATGAATGGTTGTAACTTTAACAATATATACAGTAGAGTAATTCGCCTAGGTTCGACATCTTAAAATATACATAAAAATAAAACAGGATGGTTGTCCTCTGAAAATAGACAATCCCAAAACATCTGGTGATTAAAACTAAAAACTATGCCGTCTGATTAGCTCTAACTAAAAATGCAACAAATGATCGTAACTTTACAAATGTTACAACTTTAGCACACGATGGTGGTCCTTTAAGAAGTCTACAATCCCAAAACGTCCAAATGCGAGAAATGCGCATAACAAATAAACAAAACATCCGCGAAAGATTATGCGTCTCATCGGCTCCACCTAAAAGAAATCGATTATCAATATATGAATAATATACGGAAATAAATGAATATACCTATTCAAATGTAATGAATGAAATGAATTATACCATATTTACAGTTGTCCGCAATCGTTCTCGTAAGTGTCGTAACTCGTCTTGGTATCAAATCTTACAACTTTAAAATACAGAAAAGAATAAAACGCGATGATTGTACGCTAGAAAGTCGACAATCTAAGATGCGATGCAAGAAATGTGCGGATATCAGCGGCGTTAGGAACTACGGGGTAATACTTTGTTACTCGGAAACATCCCATATGCACCCATACACCAGCCATGCCACATGCCCGCCATGATCGAATCTTTCTCGGTGACGAAAACAATATCACCTACTGCCATAGGCAAACAAAGTCGGTCCGATGGATTATATGTATCGACCGCCCTGGCTGAAAGAGAAACGAGCATTAACATTTCCAAACGTGGCCATAAAAGAAGGACGTACCGATCTCGGTGAAGTGACGCGGTATAAGGGCATGTCGGGGAATGTATCCTTGGCCGATCGTCGTTTCGTAAAACGCGAATGACAAGTAGAACAGCTCCGTGATGAACTGTTCCACGATGAAGTTGTGCTTCGGCGGCAAGTCGATTCGCAGGACGTTCCTGTCGGTGTTGTCGAAGAAGTACGATGTGCCGCTGCTGCACAGGAAGACGATCGGCAGCTTGATGTCGGCGATCGACTCGACGATGTGCACCAAGGCGGTGTAGTCGAAGATGCTGAGCAGCTCGTCCACCTGCAGGACGATCACGCGACGCCAGCGAAACACGTTGCCCACCTGTATCAGGCGCCGGATGCAGTTGGCGCCCCAGACGTTCGTGTTGTTGAGGAATATCGGGTCGTAGCCCATCGTCCTGAAGACGGTGAAGCAGTACGCGACGCTGTTGGAGTGCGCGCAGGCGACGATCACGGCGACCTTCGAATACACGCCGAGCGGATTGTTGCCGGGCAGTATGTTGCGCGCCGGTCCTTGCAGCATCGGCCATCGCAGCAGCCACTGCATCAGCCTGACGACCGGCTCGAAATCGCGCATGCCCCACTGGTAGTAGACGTTCGCCTGGCATTCCATCACGTGCGTGAGGTTCAAGTAGTCATGGTCCAGCGTCCACTGTATCTTCAAGGGCCCCACGACGGTGCTGAGTTCTTGCAGTCCGGGCGCAGACAACGTGTGCATGCTAATCAGGTACTGCACGTGGGGATGTACGTCGTTGAAGGGATTGAGCACCGTGACCACGGTCTCTACATTCAATTCCGCCGGGTCCACTGCAGCGGGCGCAATACCGCACGAGTTGGTTGAATGCCATGCGCTCTCTTGCGGTCCCTCCTAATCGAATTGAGAATAATCGTTAGACCATGAATCTGTTCCGCGTCGCGCGGGGCAAAACAGAATAGTCAAGAGACTCTGAAAGCCCTTGTAATTGCTGGGCAGCTCGTAGATGAATGAATAGAATGAATACGATCATAATCATTGCATAAAAATAACTAATCACGTTCATATCACGTTCATATCAACACGTTTCACTGCAACATAGCAGATTTCGTACCGCCCCAGCAAGAGCTGCTTAATAGTATAAAATCATACACGATAAGCACATGATAATGGTACTTTTTACCAACTTCGGATAATGCTGCCTATGGAAGATATCTAGTTATAAAGATAGTAAATAATGCACCATAAAATTATGTACTAAGTTGCAAATTTTAATGTGTAATATTGCAATTTTCGCAAAAGTTATAAACAGTTGATTGATTATGCATGTCTGGAGAGTTATCAGAATGGCACGACTGGTTGTTGTCTGAAAGTGATCCGATTCAAAATTGCGCGGTTCACTTTCACGAACTCTTTGTGTCCGCATACCTGCCGAAGTCAACATAAAACATGATACTTACATTTATGCTGGTAGTGGGCGGACCTTCCGTCAGTCTATCTGTGTCGATCTCCCGTGCCCAACTGGCACAGAAAATTCTTGGCTTGTTATTATGGACTCTGGCCACTTCGGTTTTGCCCTGTTATAACATACCGAAGGGTGCGAAGAGATTAGAAGCTTGTAAACAATTACTTCAGCCTTATAGACGCTTCACTTGAAACGTGAAAAGAAAATGTCGGTTCTCAATATTTCGCATTAAAACCCAAACAGTGGTGCAAAACATGACTACATGTTAAAATTAATTTTGTGTTAATTAGATCGGTTCCTTTGAAGTAGTAGTAGCGTTTTTTTTAATAACGTCTAGAACGTTAGCTATCTTGAATAGTATTTGTATATGCAATATGTAGTGTAATTAAATTTCTAATTGATCATCACTATTCCTCCCATTCCTGCCACTTTTCAAACACAACATTGTTAGTAAAACGTTTATGTTATACAAATTTTAATAATTGATCCTTCTATAAAACAATATCTTAATCAAAATCATTTTAACGTGTTTCACAGGTCTATTCCTTCTAATGCCTTGATCAAAAAGTTTGTACGCGTTTGCACGTCCATAGTTAGTAAAAAGTTTGTTACAACTTCAAATCTTACCATTTGTCATGAGGCTTGGAAACTATCCAGATGTTTATGTGATAAACTCTACCAGATAGATTACATTAAATAGTGAAGTATAGTGACAAATACAAATCAAATAAAAATCAAATTTTGTTCAGAACTTTTGTGTGGACCAAGAAACAGCTAATGCTGGTAGATTGGTTGCATGTACACTTCTTGTAGCAAGTAGAAGTGTAATGTTTACATGACAAACTGATTATTATACTAAATAATACTACATAATACTAATATTTAGTGAGCAGAAAAATACTGAGTAATTGCTCTCTGGCATCGATCAATGTTCTTTCACATTTAGAATGTTTGTAACTAAGAACAGTCGACTACAGACAGATAAGTTAGGACAAACCATTCCAAAGGGTAAGAATAAGCTTGACTCTCAACTTACACGTGAAATCTGGGCAGGTGGAGCATTTTGAGGTCTAACTGTTCTCATCGAAGCAGCATCATGTTTGGTCTGATTACATTTTCCCTGCAAGATACAAACAAGAAATAAACTCACATCTTGGTCGGCATTCTCAAACAGCATACTAGAGCAACAAACAAATTAATTAAAACTTCTTATCTATTTGTGTCATCAGTGACAATAATCTTAAAGCAAGAGTATTCAACGTGTTTCTATTGTTATGCCAGGAATTCTTTGATTGCTCGGTAGCAGCGATGTCTCGCAGAATAAAAACCAATGTTAGCTCTTACCCCGTCCATTGTGCAACGATTTATGCAGATACGAAGATTTGTTTAGCAACACGAACCAACGTGCACGCAGCAAACGCAACCAATATGAAAACTCGAGCTGATCAAACTGCCGGTTGCAATTCGCGCGGGTCCTGCACCGGAAGCTGCTGTTGCCGGGAAAAACAAAAAATGCAACCATCTAAAACTCTCTGCACACTCATCCTACGCCCGAATGTTACAATAATCGGTGTCGCAGCAGTTAAATATATAAACAATTAAAGTTACTTCAGACATTTTCTCGCTGTAAGCGAAAAAATTAGTGTTGGCCGTCATACAAATTCGTATTTTACGCCACCAATGCATGCGCGCATGCGCGGCGTCGGTAGGCCGTCCCATCGGCTCTAGCAGCCTCCAACGGACTCCAAAAGCTCCAACGGCTCCGCCCGTTCTTCCGCCTTCCAGTGATTGCAATTCTTCGAAGTACGACCGGTATCGCTGTAAAGAACATGTTTATGCGAAATTGCATGGAGAGTTGTTTCAATAAAACGATCAGATTGATTGAATTGTTTGTACGCGCAGCTCATTGGTTGGAGGTTCTCGAGGGCTACGCGAAATTCCTGCGGACTAACCCTAGCCGATTCTGCAAGCCCAACGCTTGAAATAAGTGCGATTTGTTTAACTCTTCGGGCGGACCATAAATTTTCTGACGCGATGGAGGAATATGCGTTTGGATGTCGGATGACTATGATATATATATATATCAATAATTTTCCTGCGCCTTCTCAACATCCTTAGAAACCAATGCGCTCGTCAAGACCTGCGACTGCAATTAACAAAATATTAGGGTTGTTCATGAACGCTCATCTAGCACAGCAAGCCGTTTTTTGTATTTACATTTTTGTTTCATGTTCAAATGACATTTTCAGTTTCAGTAGATTTTTAGATTTGGTGCTTGTAGATCAGGAAACTAAAGATCAGTTCAAAATTGCTTATCAACGCCATTTGGGCGAATAATCGTAATTGTGTTACTTGGATTGTTCTGAATTTAATGTTAATAATCTGGGGCAACATGTGCTTGTGCTGACCGCGCTTTCGTCCTAGTTGCCCAAATTTAACTCCTCGAACTCCTTTATTGCTGTGTCAAGAGCCAGTTTCCGTTTGTTTGCAAACAATTTCAACATGGCAAAAATATTACTCATCAGTTATCACTTAGTAACAGATTGTAAAAAAGAACAAAAAACAATGTTGGGTTTGAACGACAAAAAACACACTTTAATGAGAACGATTGAACCTTAAATTAATTGCTTGCGTAAAATAATGAGAGTGCATATTCGAAGTTCTTCTGCAACCAAGTCTGGGACCTCTGCAGGAATCGACTCCTCCGTTCCTTCCGTCCTGGATCTCACATAACCTCATCGGCGTCTCTTCCCGCCCCTTGGACGGCAGCAGCTTACATCCGAAGGAAATTGAAGAAAGGTTACGGAAATGTAAAGGTCGCTCCCGTGACCAGGACTGAAGTGGCGGCGTCGATCGAGGCCATGGCGTCTGCAGTTCAAGTTGACGCGGGAGCTTCTCACAAAACACGTGTAGATTCTGCCGTATAAAATGTGTAAATGAATATCGTCAGACGTCAACGTCAAAAGTAAATAGTCGCCGCTGCCTTGATTCTGAATAACGCGTTTGCTTTTTATTTTTTACATCGATATTCCAAATTGTAGATAGGCAGCCATGATCCATAGCCTCTAGAACTTGACGTTCTATTGAAGTCATTTTACATTTTTATACACCGCGTTATGCACGTAAACAATAAAGCGAAAAAAGCCCCTTCAACGATCCTGGTTTGGGACCGTTCATCAGCAACCAATGAAGATTGGATAAGAGGAGTGAACGGTCAGCAAGAAGGATATGAAGACTAGACGGTCTAATGGTGCCAATCATCATCCTAATTCATCCGTTTTATGGGACACCACGTATATACATAGCAGTTGATATCTACATGACAGCGGACGCCATTGCTGCATTGCTAATTAATTGTTAAATATTCAAGTGTTTTGTTTGGTTGGAATAAAAACTGTTGCTTCCGAAATTACATAAATAATGAAAGGTGGATTTAAAGCCCAAACACCTGCTTGTTATTGGTGGTTCGAACGTCGAAGCACATCCCTACCGTTGCAGCGTTGGGCCTACAGGTTCAACCTCCTGCGCTTAGGTACTGCAATGAAAAAACTTGTACAACAGAAAATACGTTTTAAGAACAATGATGGAAGATTAAATTAATTATTTGCGTTTAATAATAAGAGGGCATATCCGAAGTTCATCTGCAGCCAAATTTCGTTGGGACAGGATTCGCTGCTTCCATTCCTTCCGTCCTGGACCTTGGACGGCAACGGCTTGCAACGAAGAAATGGGAGGGGAAATTGCGTAACGTAAAGGTCTTTCCCGCAATCAGGACTGAAGGGGCGTCGTCGATCCAGGCCATGGTGACTCCTAGCGCAGCTCAGGTTGGTGCGGAAGCTTCTTCTCACAAACCACGCGCAGACTCTGTTCTATGAAATGTGTAGATAGTCGCGGTTGCCTTGACGCGTTTGCTTTTTGGTGCACTGAATATGAGTCTGAAATCATACATCAGGGCTTTTTACAAATAGTCAAAATTCGGGTTTTGTCGATTGTTGTCGCATTTAAAATTGGTTTTCTCCTGAAGTAGAAATCTATTTGTTAAATATTCATTACAAATTCATTATATGTAAAATATGATTGTTTTGCATTTCCGTAACCTGTCCCTGAAATGTGTTTGCATTAAACTCCCTGATGCGAAGAACGAACTCGTGCAGGTCCAGAAGTCAACGGAGGAGGTCAGGGGGGCGTGTTCCAACATCAAACGGTATCAACATTAGTTCGCGTGTGAACACGGTCATAACACATGGTTGTATGCTTTCTTTCATCGAAAAAATGACATGCAAACCTTTGCGGGTTTGCCCTGAACATTGTAAGCGCACATGATATCTTGTACTGGTTCCAATATGCTCTTACCTTCCAGCTTCAAAGTTGCGCCGTCGTGGAAATCTGCGAAACCGAATGCGCGACATTGGCACGCGGTGAAACAGAAACAGAAACAGATACATTTAAGACAACCTTTATTACTGAATGCATACTGGTCAATTGGGTTACAAGTACAGAGCATACAACTTAATACAGTTGTTTAAAAGCACTTATTATCCTAATACTTATCAAACTAGTGTTCTTGTTTCATCTCGATCGGCCGGGGGCGGCGCGCCGTGCGCACACGCGCACCGCGAGCGCGCGCGCCCCGCTCTCGCGCGCATTACATCGCATTACTTTATCATAAGTCGAAAACAGCTTCTTTATATTATGATCATTGTGTTTATCAAACAGCATCACCATTAAATTATGATTTATTTCAAAGTTCACACTTAATATGTTCTTATCCCTAAGATTTTGTGGCGTCGAGCACGACGGCACCGTACGATCCTCGCCCCCGTTACTAGTAGATACTGGTAGACATGATTGGACTTGAGAGTTTGTTAATGCATAGTAATTGTATGTTTGCATGAATCGGTGCCTCGCATTATTTGGCACCACGCGTAAAATTTAGAATGTTCAGAACGGTGCAGTCGAGCTCTCTGTGTTCTGCAGTTTAAAATTATCTCTCGTGTAATATTTCCCTCACAAATATATAGTCGTAATAATTAATTATATAAGTGTTGTGTTTGCAGTGTTCTTTTGTTTCATTCGTTTGTATTGTATATAATTCCTACAACATACAATTTTGTTTTGAGTCCTTATAAGTATTTATTTAAACCATTTTATTTATTTACTTTCATTAATTACTTATTGAAATGTATTTATTATAATATATTAAGTAGGTATATTTTATTTATTTTCTTTTGTATTGTGTATGAATCGCGATTTATTCACTTTATTAATATTTGATTCGTTTAGTTAATAATTTTTTGTGTTTTTAAAGTAATTTCTCGTTTTTTGTCTAAATGTTTTTTGATATCACCGTGACATTTTGGCCTGGTCCCTGAGTATACCCCCCCGTAAGGACATTGAATTATAGTAGTATTAACGTAACTTTTCCTTTTTTCCCTCGCACCGTCTGGGTTTCATCATCTTTTCGCTTCGTCTTCTTATTTTTGTTATTATTATTTGCTGTTCTCGTTACATAGTCGAACCGTCGCGCGGCTAAAAGATTCGGGATTCACGCCAAACGCTCTTGGCGATTCCGAACAGCGATGCGTCGTCGTTCGGCAAGTGGCGTCAAATGTTGGGTTGCATATCACATTCGCGTTTTGTGTATTATATCCCTTCGATCGCGTTCGGAAAACAATCAACAACTTCACCGTGCAGCGCGAAACGACGCTTCAACGTGGATTCAATTACGAGGAAACAAGATTACTTAAGGTGATCGATTGCGCATAGGAGTAATTAGAAATACTAGCGATAAAACAACGCTTCCGAAATTTATAATCGATAATGGACTAGATTCATTAAGGAGGGAACTGTTTGCCATCGATTTGTGTCAGCGTATTCATTTTAGGCCATTGATTCTCAATTGAAGTCGCAGAGTGCGCCGCAGAATGCGTCGCGATGAAGTCCGGGAGGAAGCATTGGGTGTGGATTGAACTCGCTGCAAGCGCGCGAAGAGGCCCCCACCCCCCTAGCCGCGCGATGCGGTCGCGCCGTTTGTTATGCTCTTACTTCGTTTTGGCTAATCGTCGCCCGGCGGTTTCGCGCGTGCCGAACTGGTAACTAGACACAACCAACGAGAATTGCTTCGCGAGCGCGCGCGTCGTTCGTTTTCGCGCACCCTCCTCTCCTCGCCGCCCCGCTCTGCCGGCGCGCCCGAGCCGATCGCTAGCTAGACAACGTGGGACGCTTAAAGAGATAACTGAACACACTTACCGTAAACAACGTAACGCTATGGATAATATTCGCCGCCTATGCTAAACCAACCCATAACCGACTAAAACTAGATAAGATTTGCTGGGATGCTGTCGGCGTGGCCGCAGATTGTGTTTCGATTGCGGGAGGATTGATGCGCTTGCCCTCGTCGTCGCCGTCCGCAATATGTTATGGTTCTCGCAATTGCATTGATTTTGATATAATAAGAATAGATGTATTGCTCATTGTGTCACTATTATCGATTTGTAGTTTTGTCGTCGCGTCATGCTCGCTCGCGCGCAAGTTTCAGGAATCTTGCTTATATTCGTTTTGTTTTTTGTTTTGTTTTGTTTTTTTTTTCTTTACCATGTAGCCTACGCCCCTTACGTCTACTCATATTAATAAATAATTTGGACTTATCTTATTAATTCGTCTAAGCGTAAAGACTTACGAGCTACGGTTTATTCAACTAACTAATTAAGTAATATGCAATTGTTTATATTAAATATATATTTAATGTATATCTTTTAGTTTAGACTGTACGATCATCTCTATAAACGACTGTTTGTCTTCATAGTTGTTAGTACTTCGTTCCTTACTTAATGCATGTACGTTATTTAAATATTGCATATTAGAAATAATTTCAAAAATCATCACGATATCATATCTCAAATGTTGTTGCAAGTTTTCGTCATTTACAAATTTAAGTAGTAACACTATTAAATACACAGCAGTATAAGCGTAAACGCGATTTGTTACATTCTTTTGATGTTCGTAAGACTCGCAAAGACAACGACGTCGATCTAACGAAAGTCAAGTGCGCGACAGTGGAATCCACGTGGAGACAGCCTACAGTGAATGAATGAATTTGGCACATCGTCGGAAACTAAACCTAAGCGCCGCGGTGCCGTGTCCCGCCTAGCCTCGTCCGCGTCCTCGTCCTCGAACTTAACCTACCCCTAAGTATGCCTAATAAATTATCTCGATCGCCGGCACCGGCACCGGGCACCGGTGCCGATCACCTGGTAGCCCTACAGTCTTTCTATGTGTGAGAAAACAAGTCGTCTCTGCGCCAAGCGCCGCGCCGGGTGGGAATGTGTGGGGTAGAACGGCGAAGTAGCAACAGCGGTCGGAGAAACGATCGGAACGGACAGAACACAAAGTCATCACATGTGCGCGGAAGAGATGTGCGCGCGGGGTGCGCGTGCGCCGTGGCTGCGTGGCCTGCGGATACGTCCTGCGAAGAAGAAGAAACCTAGAAACCTGAGTTCGAAAGGCCCAGCCTGCCCAGCCTGCCTGCCCAGCCTGCCCAGCTCGCCCGCCGTGTGCGCGCCCTGCGTGTGCCCGGGAAAGCGAACGAATCGTCGACGTACCGTCGCGCCGTGTCGCGCCGTCTACACGTGTTACGTTTACCCTAGGTTACCCTACGCGCTATTCTTTGTACACATGTTGAATTTCACTTCTTTAAACTCGAATATACTTAATAACACATGTTTGCGCTGGCGCAAAACTCTTTATACAACAGGTTGGCAGTTCCATCAGCTGAATTATGACTCTCTCTTTTCCTTTCGTTTTGTCGGGTCTGGTGTCGCGACTCGCAGGTGTCGGCGCGAGCGCAGCAAAACTCCCAGAGAAGAGGCGTTGTTCAAATACACATACGATTTACATACGATACATATTCATAGTTACCTTACTGATACGATATTAATTTTGTTACTTCACTAGCATTAATTAATGTTACAATTTCGTCCGGCGTCCGCGGTTTGTACAATCGGGCGACTTGTCTTAGGTCGGCGGCTCGTCCTCGCTCCGGCGGGTTGGGAACGCAAGTGCATCGAAAGAAACCCGAGTGTGGGTGCGACCGCGTAAATTGCGTAATTGCGTAATTGTGTCGAAGTCAGGCCCGAGGTCGAAAAATTGCACATTGATAAATCGAGGCACTTGATTCCTTAGGGTTATAAATTTTACAATCGTGTTAAAAACTATTATTCTGTCAATTACCGTTTGTTGGTTGCTTTGTGCTTCATGGTTTGTCACGTGCTACGATCCCCCCCTCCCCCCCTACACCACTCCTCTCCACGCTACCCCTACTTGTGTCAGATCGTAACCTAATCACTTAACGCTTAATCGTAATTATACATGTAATTAAAACAGGGCGTTTTATTATCACAACCACAAGTTGGAAGAATTTGGCGGACCGAACGCAACTAAACCGCTCGCTTCGCATGCCGGATAGTAGATACTCGTAATATGACTGCCTCGCGCCTGCCCCTCCGTCTTTGGTATCGGTATGCGGATGCTCCGCGGCGCGCGACTGCGATGGCAAGAATCAAGCGCTCAGATGAACAACGATGACTACCCTAGGTGAGTGAGTGAGTGAGTGAGTGAATGAGTGAGTTGATTGGTTGGTTGGTTAGTGAATAATACTTGTTCGGAAACGCGAGTCGAAGAACATATTGCACGGTGCATCGATGCTGCCCCTAGCTACTAGCTACTAGCTACTTACGATTAGTGGCCTAAAGTACGATTTATTTAATTTGCTTTTTTTTTGTTTTGCTTGAATACGACGCAAGCAAGATTCCCATAAACTTGTCCTCATTCGTGTGTATTCGATGTGTGATTGCTGTTCGGTTTCGACTGAGAGAAACGTAAATTCGATGTCGCTTCGCTTCCGTCCGTCCAGGTTGGCAGCACAGGCCGGACCGAGACCAAAATTCTCAAATCTCAAAAACTCCAAAACTCAAATCGCGCGATTCAGTGTTCATTACATGTAGAATAGGCACATTTCGTTCGCGCTTGTCCTCTCGTGCGTGCAGTGAAACAGGACCGAACCAGGATCGCGTGTAAATCGTCCTCGTATCGATTAGTCATCGTTACATTACGATAGAATTACCACAAAAATAAACGGCTAAGTCGTAATAAGATATCTAAAACTCTCGGCTATTTGATTATTCCTTCGTGCCCTCCCGGCGAGACCTCTTATCTCCTATCGCCTATCATATCAAGTGTTCTTTAAATATATATATATATATATATCTTATATCGTTAAAAGCTAAAGCTCATTACATCGTGTAGTTAGTATGTATCGTTCATTAATATAATTGTAGGTTTGTTTTGTTGGTTTCTTTGTGTTTTGTTTTGTTTTGGTGATTTGGTTTAACAACGTTGATTAAATTTCTCGTATAACAAAATACAAATCTGATCGAAGAATCGATGGAGTCGTATTTGTTCGTATTTGGTGATATATTTCATTCGCATGGGCGGGCGACGCCCGCGAACGGAGCGCGACAAAGAGGAGAGTGAATTGTGCATGTGCATTTCGAGTCTCGAACACTGGGCCTTCGCATTGATATGGCTCGACGTAAACGACGTAAACTAAAGACGTACATAAATATTATCGACATTTAACAGTCTTGATGGACTTTGGCATTTATCCAACGAGTGTCGCCCGCGCTCCGCTCGCCTGCCTGCATGCGAGTTTCCTCGATGGTCTTGTGGGCATCATGTAAATTTGTCTAATAAGTAATTACGTTAAAGCTTGAATTGTCTTCATTCCCCGGTGCGCCCGGCGCTCGGCAATCGCGATCGTTCCCCGCCTGCCTCCCGCACTGCCTTCCCTGGTTAGTTAATTTGTTAGACATTTCTTCACCAATCGGCATGCATACAACAACGCTCTCGACAGTTGCGGTTATTAGTTAATAATGTTTGTTTGCTGCCGTGTGAGTAGCACTTTGTTGGTTAGTAGCAGTTGCAATTGTCAATTGTTCACTTTGGAAAGGTTCGTCGCGCGATTGTATAGTAATATATAAGAGCGTATAGTAATGTAAAGATGCGTCCAGGTGTTGTTACACATTACTCGTTATTGTTACTCGTATTGTATGTGCATAATTGATCAACTTATGTACTTAGTGGCGGCGCGAGCGCCCGGCTCGGCCCTCGTGTATATCATCTGCATGCTACGCATTAGGTATTAGTTGGTTTAATTTATTGTTATTATTCGAAAGTTACTTGAAACACAAGTGGCACTTGGATCACAAATACTGTATAGAAACCGAAACGGATCAGATTGCTCGGCGCCGCCCCTCGTCGCGCCCCTCGTCTCGCCCCGTCGTGTCGCAGATCGGAGAGTCGCCACGCGCGTGCGCGCCGCGCGCCACGTGGCAACGGGTCGCATTCGGTCGGTTCTTGGTTGCCCGTCGCAGATTCATCTTCTCGCTAAACAATACCTAGCCTAATACATTCAATAAAGCTACGGTCTAAATTGGCAAACATAGATTAGACAAGAAGGATTGATTAGATTACATAGATATTGGGCGCGCGTCGCCGCAGCGTGCGGCGGGGGGCGTCTGAGCAGGCTCACGTCCAACACACAAATAGTACACAGTACACGGACTTAAGACTACGCTGCGCATCTCGGATGAATGCTTCCCGTTACCATATAGCATTCCGACATTACCCTAATATATAATAGATATTTAAATATTATCATCCTCAATAATATTATCAACATTATCAACTATCTGTTCATTTGCATTGTTAATCATTAATTATTGTTGCAATTACGATATGACTTAGTGATTATAAGTGACTATTTGGTTTCGTTAGGCGAATGTCGTGCGCCGTGACGCTCCGGAATGCCCGCACGCTGGTCGACGCGCCCCGATCGCGCTCTGCGCCTCGTGTCCACTCGCGCCCCGCTCCTGTGCCCCTCGGCTCGTCTCGTTCGTGTTTTTTTTTGTATTTTTGTAATATTTAAATTTATAAATTAAAAAGCCACTTAAGATTCACAGCACATAGTTGTGTACAATAAAATACTTCATGTTTGTTTGCTTGTTTGTTTTCATCTTATTTGTAATAATTCCTCTGTCTCGATCAGTGTCTCGATCGGCGTCTCGCGCGCTAGAGTGTCGCGACTGTGGTCAGCGGTCGTTTTCTTTTTTTTTTTGGAATTTGGTAATAAGCGAGACGATCTCTTAGACGATTCTCTTAAGTAGTAATTGAAGAAACAAAGTCGATCGATCGTAGTATTAAATCGCTAACGTCCTCAGTCTTTGTGCATTCCCTTTGAACGCGCGACGCGCGCGCAAAGAAAACTGGATCAGGTAACAAACAAACGTCAAGCGTCGCGCCGAACGTCGCGTCAACTCGTGCCAGCAGTGAAGTGTCCCTCCCAAATGCGTTTTGTCACTCTTGAAGACTAGATAACCTTATATGTTTAGTATGCTTTAGTAGGTCAGTGTCGAAAGACATGTTCATTCGGTCGGTGTGCACGAGACAGGTGCATACATACTCGATTAATACGTCTCACATTAAGCTTAGTAATACCTAGTAATCAACTATTTGAATCTGCGCGCTCGGCCCGCTCTCTCGCTGCCGCCGCCGCTCCCTAGCCCTAATTAAAGTTTAATATGCATGAACACCACGTTTATAACACATTGAAGTGTGTGATTGTACGAGTTCGATTTATTCCAGTGACGCCGCCTCGGCTCGCCGCCTCCGAGAGGGTCGCGTGCGCGCGCGCGCACGGCCGAGCGTCATTTCGAATCAAACGGAATCACAGCATTTGTAATTTTTTTTTGCGTTTTTTTTCCACATTTTTCTCCTTAAATAGTATATCCTTAGAACTACTCAATACGCAATAACTACGCCCGTAAGTCTACACTTAAGTTAGTACACTCAGACTACGATTCCTCATCCTTGCTCACACTTTACTTGTTATGCACATTTAAAAATCACTTAACGTTATTGTTTAATCGTAATATTCTTAATAATTCTCTTACGCTATCATATTTGTTATATTCGTCATAATGCTTAAGTTAGTTAAATATTAAATAGATTTTGTTTAAATAGATATTATGTCGACCCTAATGTTCCATTTATAGACCCAATTATTTGTGTGTTTGACTCGAATGGCTGCGTCGCGTGTGTGTGGTTGTGGCGCGTCGGGCGGCGCCCCCGGCGCAGTCCGGTGGGGGCGGCGCGCCGTCAATCAATTCGTCAATCAATAAATATTAATATTATTAAAGTTATATATACTTGCATCTCTTTATAATAATATATAATATATATGTGTATATATATATAATATGCCATCATTAATATAATATTAATTCGAATTAATATTTAAACACTTAATTTACTATGTGTCCTCATTACTCTCTTAGTAGTTTACTCGCGAAGAATGCTCCTCTTAGTAGCGTGCAGTCTAAATATTGATTGTGGTGTTAATTTTCGCGCTCCAACGCCGCCTCCGCGCCACGCCACGCCCCCGCGCAATGAGTGTCCAAGTCGACTAATCGTAAATTTAATTCATAACGTTAGGAAAGGGAGATCACAGGTAAAAAGAGGGTAACGCCGTGGCGCTGCTTCTCTTGCGATTAAAATGATTAATATTAATATTGAACCTTAACGTTGCCTACCGTAACGCGCTTAACATAATAATTAATACACAAACAATATAGTTAATGCGAAGATAATGCGTAATCGTTTAATCGATAAAATAAATGGCGGAAGCACCACTTTGATTTCGAACTTGATTTGTGTTTCATTTTTTGTATGTTCATTATTCATTTAGAGGGACTAGCGTCTCGTTAACATTAAGCATTCGTTACCTATTAACGCCTATTCGCCTATTAACACACGTTTGAGCATTGAAAGATGTGTCTGTCTTCTGCTGCGTCGCATCGCCCTCGCACTCGCGCGTCGCCGCTAAGCGTCTGTCGTATGGAAATATGTGATATCGTAGATATGTCGATACGATACTATTTGGCGTATTAATAGTTAAGACATTGTGCATGCGCGTCCGCTGCTGCCGACGGCGCCGCGCCGTACGAACGCGGCGTACATACGCTCCGATCTAACGTTAAGTCCTTACACAAATAGCAATAATAAAACTAACAAAATAAACTCTATAAAACTTTAATATCATACTAAAAGAGAAAAAAATTAATATTCTTTCGTATCTCATCCGCTACTACTCAATCAATTGTTTAGTGTAAAGATAGACAAGAAAACAATAAAACTAAACGAATACTTTTTCACTTCTTGACTATGCTTGAATTGTACCAATTTCTAAGGACGTGTCGCATCCGTTCCAATGCTTTGCTTCGCTTAAATCGTTACCCCGTCAAAAATTCTTTAGATTCGTAACGTCGTTACCCCATTGTTTAAAAATAATAACACATTGTATCTTCATTAAGCCTTCTCGTGAATAAAATAATCAATTAAAGCGCAACGGTTAAAGTAATAGTGGTCTTGTTCTCGGGTGGCGATGTGCGAGCGGCCGCCGTGGCGGCGCGTCGATTGTTCGAATCGGGATAGGTTTAGAAGATATGAACAGCGTTCGTGCTTAGATGGACTCACCGCCTAAAAGGTCGCCGGGGAGGTATGACTGAAGGTTCGACGGCGTGCCGCGCGACTGCTCGGCGGAGTCGAGCGGCGTGGAAGGCCACAGACTGCCGGACTGGGTGTTGGACCAGCCGGTGCCCCACATGTCGGTGTGCGACTGCTGCGGCGGCTGCTGCTGCTGCTGCGGCGGCGGCTGCTGCTGCGGCTGCGGAGGCGGCTGCTTGCCCGCGCCGCGCCAGCCGCCGGCCGAGCCGCCCTGGTTGCTGACGACCGGATGCAGCAGGGAGGTGGCCTCCCAGTCGCTCGGGTTCTCTGCCATGATGGTGGTGTTGCCCAGGACGCAGTTGTTGAGCGCGGACTGGGCCTGGAAGCGCGACGCAGCACGTCGTTATTGCGAGGCGAGCCCTAGGGCGCGATGCTTACCTTAGCGGCCTCCTCGTTGGTCTGGTACTTGGCCAGAGCGAAGCCGTGATGCAGGTGCAGCTGGAAGGTGCTGAGAGGACCGTGCTGCATGCAAAGCGTCCTCAAAGTGGATCCGTCAATCTGCGACGAACGAACAAACAAACAAACAAACGTTAGTCAGGCCCACCAGGCAGGCGCGCAACCGCCGGACCGTACCTGTGCAGTGAGATTACGTAGTAGCAGCCATTCGGAGTTGCTCCAGTTGGCCGAGCGCGGGGAGGGTCCCCAGCTCGCCGCGGAGGAGCCAATGTTACTGGACCAGCCGTTGACGGCCGCGTTGCCCCCCTTGCTCGGCAAGCCAGGCGGCGGCGGTGGGCCGGACTTGGGAGCGCCCCAGAGCCCGGTATTGGCGGCAGTGGTGGTCGTCAGGTCGCCCAGAACGCCCTTAGTAGTGGGCACTTTGTTTTGTGAACTGCAAGCACACGCGCGCACATCGCAAATGAACGACCGTGCCCGGCGCATGACCCTCAACGCACGCACCTGGGGAACACGCTGGACAGAGAGGAGGTGTAGCTCCATGTCGACGAGCTGAGACTGAAAGTCGACGGCTGGATTGCGTTGTCGTCGGCCGGTGGACTTTTGCTGGGGATGTTAAACGGTTCATCCTTCAGCACGGGCAAGAGGGGTGAGCGCACCACCGAGCCGGGCGTAATACTAGGGTCGTCTTCAATGGACTTTTGGTTGCCCTGAAAGCAAGCGCGACGACGTGAGCACGACGACGGCGCGACGTCGACGACGAAACGCCTACCTTCCATGGCTTTCCGGGTTCGAATTCAGGTACTAAGTCAGTGGGCCATTGAGCGTCTTTAATGTCGCTGTTTTCGCCTGGCGTGCTATCGGGCCAGCCCGAATCGCCGCGCCCACGACCGCTGGACCATGGCCCGTTCGACTGCGAAAGTCCAAGGGGGTTGAGGTTAGGCGAGCTGTGCGACGGCACAAGGGGCTTTCTAGTTGAGCCGGGCGCGAGGCTGAAATCACTGCTTTCCTCCTTGTCGATATTGGGCAGCTTCCACTGCGTCAAACGCGATTGCTGCTGGGTCTGCGAGCGGAAGCGGGGCGTAAACGATCTGGCAAATAATCGACGGTCTGCACCAACCTGAGTGTCTTTGATGCTTAGATCGTTGAAGTTGGCTTGTAGGGTGATTGCTTCCGGCATGGGATTGGTTTTGAAGATGTCGCTGTCGCCACGCATCGGCTGTTGCTGTTGCTTAACGTAGTTGGCCTGTTGCGAGGCGATCTGGTTTTGCAGATTCGTGATCTGCTGCTTGGTTTTCGTAATGAACACGGCGAGGTTCTGGACCATGGCCGAGCCCTTGGTGCCAATGCATTGATTCTGCGCGAGGCTTTGTTGATTGGAGAGACTCTGCAGCTGCTTGATTTGTTGCAACAGCTGATTGAGCAGCACCAACGTTTGTGGCGCGAGCGGTTGATTCAAAATCTGGTGGTTGAGATAGCCGGCCTGCACAGCCATCTGGATCTGTTGAACGAGCATGCGCAGCTGTGCGGTGGATGGATTGGACGGCATGGGGACGGCGCGACCGCCACCGCTGCCGGTGCTGCACGCACCGAAGCCTTGAGAGCCGCCCTGCGAGAGCATCTTCTGCACGACTGCCGGTGACATGTTACTGAATAAGTTGTTGGTGCCGGATGAGCTGCCCATGTTGTTCAGCAAGTTGGGCGTGCCGCTGCCGGGAGGGAAGTTGATCGCCGCGGACGGGCCAGAGGGGAAGCCGCCACGCTGTCCGGCGAACTGCTGGTGATCGTAGTGATCGTCGTGACGACGAGGCCAGGAATCCATGCTGGCTCTCGCGTTGAGCATCTCGACGGCCTCCTCCATGGTCACGTCGCGGGAGCGCAGCGCGTTCTCCACGTCTTCCTTCTTGTATCCGAGCTCGAGCAACGTGCGGTACTGCTGCTTGGTATTCCACATGACGTCCTTGCCAATGTGCGGCTTATTGCCCTGCTTCTGGCTCCAGTCCATGTCGTTCTCGCCCCAGAGGGTGCCTCCGCCGCCGATCGTCTTCGGCTTCGACCAGCCGGCGCCCTCCTCCCAACCGCCGCCAACGGGTCCCTGCTCTTCGCCCCACGAGGCGCCGTTGTTGCGCCACACGCTGCCGCCGTCGCCAGACATTGGCGGCTTCATGCCGGGCCGCGCGTTCGGGGCCATGCCTGGAGGGCCGTTGACGTTAACCGCTCCACGCTGCATCGCACCTGCTCCTCCACCCCCTGTGGGCAGATCTTTCCAGTGAGAACCTGCGTGGACACGGGAAAGAACAAATGCGAAAAGCAGGATTCAGTGTTCTGTGTCTCAACGAATTTCGTGTACCTATCACTAAGGTTAAGCACAACTCCATTAATGGACAGTGGAATCGAATGCGCGAATGGCGTTTATGTGTTATTGTTAGGTGTGATGTGTGCAATCGCATATACTGGCAGAACTTACATCGATCGAGTAAATCTACTAGGTAATGGTGTTTCGCGGAATGAACTTCGTTACTAGGCGCCGACATCGTTGCCGCTATGTGTCCGAACAGCTCGACCGCATCGTTGATACTGATGCTGGCGGCTTTGCGCGGGCTCTCGAACGACCGTTAGTTTACCGCAATCCCACCACTCGGTTCCCGGAATTGCAACGGAATCGTCACTAGACACGCATGCGCGGATCGGACGAGGGACTCGAATGGGATCTTACCTTGCTGCGGATTGCCCCAGAGCGACGTGCCATCGTCGTAATTCGGATTGCGCCTTTGCGGAGGAGGCGATGGCTCTTCCCAGCCGGCTCCGCCATTGCCGCCGGGCCCAACCGGCATTTTGCCCTGATGATGCATGTGGTGTGCGGGCGCCTGCGGACCGCCTTGCGGCCAGAAGGTCTCGGCGCCGGAGCCGTTGAGGCGGCCGGTGATGCCGCGCAGATCGCCGCGCATGTCGCCAAGCGGCAGCCTGATCTGCTGCGGATCAACCAGACGAATCTGATCGTTGCTGCCGGCGCGCATCTCGCGTGGATCGGCGCGGATGTCGCGATGATCCATGGGAGGCGCGCGCGGATCGGGCGCACGCGGATCACCCCAGCCGGAGCCGCCGCTCGACGAAGCGTTCCATTCGTTCTCTTTCTTTGCGCCGCCCCAGAGATGAGGCGCACTGCTGCCACTGGCGTTGTTAGCGCCTGCGTTGCCGCCCCATTGCTGCGGCGGGCCAGTGGGACCACCTGCACGGAAGCGAAACGAAATCTATTGTAGACGAACCGTCTCAACGGATCGGAATACTCCATGGTAACAGCGCGTGTGTGTGTGTGTCGAGTTGTTTAACTGCACGCGCAACAACGCTGCGCAATGTCGAACCACGACAGGTTGCTTTCCTTTCTATTACTGTACGCGAAAGCTAGTTGTTGATCGCTGACACGAAATGGGTTAGAAAGGGAATCGAGCGCTTTGCGGCGAAACGATGGCGAAAACCCTCACCGGTCCAAACACTGCTGCTGTCAGACACGTCGTCGTCCTCGCCCCACGTGCCACCGATGTTGGTGGAAGGAGTGTGGCCCCACGGCGTCTTCTGCTGTGGCGGCGGCGGCGGCTGACCGCCGTTGCGCAAATTGGCCTCCCAGAGATCGGTACCGTTGTTGACGGTAGGCTTCCACGGAGGCCCGCTGCTGGCTGCGCCGTCCATCTTGATGGCCGGATCTGGATAGTCCGGAATGTCCCAGTTCGTGTCCTGATTGACGTACTGCTGCAAAGAATGAGGGACGTGAGACGTGGCGCGTGCGTCGCCACTGGCCGACTTACTCCGCCCCAGCCGTCCTGGCTGAAGATGGCTTCGCGCATGTTCGACAGTTGCTCGAGCTGCTGCTTCGTCGAATTGCCCGTCGACTGGCCCTGAGTTGCGTTGCTCTGATTCGAAGTGTTCGCATTCGATGTGGCTGGATTGTTGACGACGACGCCAACCACGCCGCCGCCGACCTGGCCCGGCTGCTGCGGCGGCTGCTGCGCCTTGGGATTGGGTCCCCAGCCGCTGCCGCCCTGAGACCCGTTCGGCGGCTGGCCGTTCGTTGGCAGGTTGGAGTTGGTCTTGTTCGCTGAAACACGAGCGCGCGCGGACGTCGGCTGTTAGAAGCGGGCGCGGCGCGCGACGCGGCAATAGTTACCGTCTTGATTAGTGTTGCCTGGGCCAGGATTGGGTGGGCGATTGGAGTTGTTGTTCCACTGCTGAGTGCCCGCGTTGTTTTGGTTGGCAGGATTGGCAGTGCCCCAACCGCTAGAGGTATTCGCTGCAACAGCCGCCGTTAGAGAGCCGCCGTTAGAGAGCCGCCGTTAGAGAACCGCGCGACGGCGCATCGCCGAGGTGCGCTTACCATTATTGTTACTGGCCTGGGGCGGCGTGCCCCAGCCGGACGTGCCGGTGGTGCCGATGGAGCTCTCGCCGCCGCCGAGCAGTCGCAAGACGGGCAGGCGCACGGCGCGACGCTCCAGCGCGCGCTGGCGCTGGCTCAGCGCGACGAGCCGCTCGTAGGAATAGTAGACGGCCGCGGGCGTTTGCGTGTCGTAGTGTGTTGTTTCTGCTATTTTTGTCGTCGTATAATCGTCGTGATCTAGGTACTGTGTAGTAGTCAGTCCGGGGAGTATTTTATCAGCCTTTTGGTTGCCGGGAATGTCTTGTCCGAGAAGGAGTAAAGCACCAGACTTACATGCTAACTTATCGCTATTATTGTGGGCTACGTTACGTTGTATTTTTGGTACGGTAACAGAATTCAGAAGACAATTATCGGTCACAGATTGCATCCTGCGGGCGGAAAAGCACAGCCTTAGCGGGTGGCGTCGGGACGGGCGTCGGGACGGGCGTCGCGACGCGCGCCGCGCGCACTCACCTAAGATTAGAGTTGCCGGCGGGGCAACTTGAGCCAGGTATCACAGTTGGCGCGTTCACGTCTGGAACGCGATGGGACACATGAGGGGGTTCGGCTCCAACCGCCCTTGATGCCCGAGCGACTTGTACTGGGGGTGCGCTGCCCCTCATGGCTGACACTTGAGGCACTTGGTAGGTAGGAAATGTGTAGTTCGGCTCGGAGGGGACGGGGGCGCGCATCTTACTAGTGCTCCATGTCAGTCTAGCCAGCCAGAGATCTGCAAGCAAGGCGCGAATTGGAGTCGGCGACTAATTTCGCGTCGCGCGCACGCGGCGTTCGACCATGTCCGCGGATGCGTGGCGCGCGTATCGATTCGAAATCATCAACGCCGTCGGCCGTATATCGACTGGCCGCGCCGCTCGCGACACGTCCGCGCGGCTATTTCGCTCGCGAACGTGGAGGGGGCGGCGGCGCTCGCGCACTGCGCTGCGGCGCAAAAAGATTGCCCGGGGGAACGGGTTACGGCGCGGCGGCCCACGCGCCGCACGGCCGCGCGCGCAGACATAAATAGCCGCCGAGCGTGCATGCCGCGCGCCATGCATGAACAGAAATTTCGCAATCGGCGCGGAAACTCGAGCCGCGCGCCGAATTACTTACGAATACGTAGGCTCCGCGCCCGCTCGGTCGCTGCTCACCAGCGGCGTCGTGCGGCAGGGGCCGCGCACGTCTGCCGACAGCCGAACAACACACCAGTCATTGTGGCGCAGGGGCACTCCGGGCTGGACCCGATTTATTTGTTCGTCTACTCGGATCGGCAGCGCCGCACAACAAACACGCGCACTTTCCGCGCGCCGCGACCGCGAACGACGACGGCAGCGCAGCCGGTGGTTCGTAGCTGGCACGCGCGTCCGTTCGCTTCCAAGACGTTGGCGAGAATACTAAATATCACAATGAATTTTAATACCGAAAATGGCGGCGTTAATTGCTGATGGTTTGTTGTGTTATCGCTGCGCGACCCGTGCACGTTTGGCGTTTCTGCATTATTCAGTTTAGTTCTAAGTACGACGGCGTCGAGTTGTAGAGAGTTCACTGCCGGATTTGTGTTGTGTATTGATCCGTCCGTACGTGGCAGACGCGGCAAGCGGCGGAGAGGCAGAGAGGCGAGGCGAAAGGAAAGCCCGGTTCGGACTGGTCCGCGCCGCTCGGCTCCCACCGTTCCGGGCTCGTCGCCGCTCGGCCGGTCCCCTGCCCGCGCACGCCCCTCGACGGCGTTTGGAAAGCGTCGGCCGCACCAACAACGCCGCGGAAAGCGATTTTGATACGCGCGCGCGCGCCGTTATACCTGCATTGCATATTCGCCTAATGCGCGGCCATCTTTGGAATCATTTCTCGCCGCGATAATCGGCTCGCATGCGCATCGCGAAGCCGAAACGGCACGAGCGCGTTGTGTGTCAAGTACGCGCTGCGCGGTGGCGTGCGGCGGCACGCAACGGCGCAGACCCACCCTCGGGCGGCTGCGTGCGTGCAGCCGCCTCTGATCGGGAGAGACGGTTACGTTCTGACCCAATTTCCCGGCGGTTAAGGTCAGGTCGGGCTGGAATTGGGGCGTCGGGTGTCGCGTTGCGCACCCCGCCGCCGCCAATTGCGGAATTCATAAAATGTTGCTTACATAAGTCGGATGCGCTTGCCGAGCAAGCGCGATACTTCATTCAGCTTCTGCCTACTCGCTCGCGCACGCGAAGAGGGGCACGCGCGGCAAGAATGGCGTCGACGGCTTCGCGAGCTACGTCGAACTCTTTATTACAAGTTTATTCACCTTTTTCCGCGGCGCGCAGGCGCGCGACCACCGCAGGTAGCGAACTCGCCGCGCTCGCGCCACTTCTTCTTCGGCATCGGCGGTATTGTCGCCGGTTCGCCGCGGCCCGCGATCCGATGATGCGACCGCCGCAATTAGCGCATCCGTTATTAAGCGGCGGCGGCCGCGCGCATCTAGGCGCGTACGTGTGTGCACGTCGGCCGCGCCGAATTAGCGTGGGACGTAATGAGGATGCGCTCTCCGCGCGCACTAGGAAGTCGCAATCAGATCGTCCGCCGCCGACGGTCGCAGCGCGCCCTCGAAAGGGCTTCGCTTTTACCTGACGTGCGGACCGCGATGAGCGCCGCGGGGCGATGTTTGGCTCTCGAATTGTCTCGCGGCGGAATCGATCGGCGCCGATTGCATTTCCAGCATATTACTTACACGCGGCGCGTGCACGTTCGGCCGGAGTTGTTTTGGTGCGCTTCTGTTATTATCAAAACTTGTTGCCGGCGAGATGCTCATAGCCTGGCAACAGTGTCGGAACGGGAGGGGAACCGAGGGGGCGGGCGCGCGTCGAGGAGCCGCAGTCAGGGATCGCGAAGCATCAAGGTCAAATATTTGCGAAGTACGCCGCCACCCATCTTTTCCGACCGCCGTCCATCGACTTATCGCGGCGCCGAGGCGCAACGCGGCAATTAACCCAATTTGCGTGCGCCGTCGTACGCACGCACGCCACGCACAAGACGAGGTGTGCGCGGACTTTGTTATCGTCCGCCGGAGCGCAGCATGCATGTACACATTGGCGCTGTCGCCGCGAGTCGGCCACTCGGCGGTAGCCAGGTCAAATTACGTTCGGTTAGTAAACAAGACAAAAATACAAGGCAAAAAAACCGATCCAAGTTGTTTTGAGGCATGCATGATACAAAATGAATGATACAAGCGACACAAAGTGGCAACCGGCGACAATTCCAATGGCGCCGCTACGATGTGCAATGCTAGGACTTGCGCGGCCGAAATTCGCGCGACTAAAAATACCCGGCGAAACGAAACCGCGAATGCATCAAGTGCGTGGCACAATGCACGGCGCGATGCCAAACGATTTCGAAAATGGCTTCGTTTTAACCTACAACAGGCGGCGCCGAACGCACTCGAGCCGCGTCGTCTCTGCCCCGCTAATCCAACGCACGCACATGCATGATTAGAAAATGCACAAATATTTAGCAGCGCGACCCGGATCGATCGCCGCCCGGACGGCCGGGCGGCGGATGCGCGCCGCTCGCCGCATTTTGCCACTGTTTACCTTCGTTCGAAGGAGTTGGAATAACTCACGCTTGCCGACGCACAACACACCGGAGCGGAACAAACGCAGACGCCATCTTATGCTATTACACAATATTGGGGCCCTGGCTGGCCGCGACGCACGGCCCGGCGACCGTCCGTCGCACGCCGCCGACTCCCGCAACGCCGCCAAGCACTCACCTATTTTTCGTAAAGTCTTTTAAATAAAATTCGCACAAATATCACTCAAAATCACACGGTAATTTCATCAACTTCGCGTCAAATATCTAAAACGACGTGCTCCGCCATTTTGAGATGTTTGATGAAGTGCGAGTGTGTGCGGGTCGGTGCCGAGGCGAAGCGTCTCTCCGCTCCGTCGGGCGTTCTCGTCGCGCGTCGATCGCGCCCGATCTGGGCCTGCTCGCCAAGCGGCGTTGGTATCGTCGTCGAGGGGAACAAAGCGCATTCTCGCTCCTCGCTCCACGCCGTTCGGCCTATTCGCTATGCCAAACGGGCAAAACGGTCACGGCCGATGCGCAATCGTGTAACTATGCATGTTAAACAAAAATTTGCTGTTTATTACGAAAAATCACAGAGAATGATGAAAATAGTGAAAAGGATGGAATTCTGGGGAGACGTTGTCGGTCCAGGATATTCTTTAGATTCGATTGGTGATTGGTGACGGGCGGCGGCGTGGTAGAGAGGCGGCATCATCGCACTTGTCTTCCGTATGAATTGTTTTATTCGAATTCATAACAAAACATCGAAAACTATCGGTCGAATGCATTATTAGAAAATTAGAAAACTCCCAACAGGGTGGAAACGGCGTCTACCATGAGCGCGCGCGCCGATCCTGTCGACATGCCTCGCCGGATTACGTCCTATCCGCTTATTTTACATTGCATTTTGAGTAAGGCGAAGGTCGAGAAATCGAGAAAAATACTTGAGGTAGCGCGGCAGGAGCGACGCACGCTCGTTTAGCTAGCCGGCACCACTTCCTTGGCCGCTACAGAGTCGACCAGCTGCGTGGTGCCGTCCACGCATTTCCATAGGCCGTATGTTTTTCCTACCGTGGTCTGCCAAAGTCGCAGCGTGCCGTCCTCGGACCCCGACGCGTACAGCTCGCCGTCGGGCGAGAAGCGCACGCAGTGCACCGGCCCAAAGTGGCCCTTGAACGATTCGATCTCCGTGCCGGTGGCGTAGTCGAACTTGTACACTTTCAGGTCGTCCCCGCCGGCGACGAAGATGCTCTGATCGGGATGCAGGGAGGCGGAGTTGACGATCGAAGGCACGGCGTATTCGCGAATGGTCGCCAGGGAGTTGGCGTCGAGGAACGAGACAGTCTTTTGGTGCGACGCGGTGATCACGGATCCGTCGCGCGACACTTCGATGCTCGACGGGTTCGACGAGAACTCCATCTTCTGGATCTCCTTGCCGGTGGCGCGGTCCCACACGCGCATGGTCTTGTCGTCCGCGCAGGACAGGAGGCACTTGTCTTCGCGGAAGAAGACCACGTGTTTGATGCCCGCCGCATGGCCGGTGAAGACCTCGGGTTCTGGAAGCAGGCGCGTGATCAGGCCGAGTTGTCGCATCGTTGTCGCATCGTTGTCGTCGATGCGCCGACGAACGCTCACTCACCTCCGTCGGGCTTGCTCAGGTCGAAGATCCGGATCAGTTTCTCGTTGCTGCCCGTGACGAGCAGTCGCGAATCCTGCGAGAAGTCGACGGACTTGACGATGTGGTTGTGTTGGAAGGAGTGCAGCTCTTCGCCGGTGACCGCGTCCCAGACTTTGCCGCTAAAGTCGGCGGCGCCGCTCGCGGCGTGCGTCGCATTGTTGTTGAGCGCGACGCCCCACACGGCGCCCTTGTGCCCCTCGAACGTTCCGACCCAGTCGCCGGTGTCGCCTTGACGCAGCATCGGCTTGCCATCTGTAAGCGCGCCTCGTCAGTTCGGCCTTGCGGAAATGGGCCAAGGCGTTCGACTCACCTTTGCATGCCGAAATCAAATAGTAGCCGCTTTCCGTGACGGCGCTGAAGTCGAGATGGACCACGGGGCGCGTGTGCCCGCTGCAGGTTAGCGGCGTTTGGCGGAGGCTCATGTTCGTCTGGGGGGCGGCGCGTGTGTCTCGGGAGCAGGCGGCGGTCGTCGGCACGGTCGAGCGTGTGCGCGGTTCGTTTTATTTGCGGCTAGGTCACGCGACGCGCATGACACGGCCGCTCTTAGTCGGCGCACTGAACACTGATCGCTGCAGGACTAGAGATTTCGACTCGTGCGGCTCGCACGAAACTCGCGACGTTCACTTTTGACTTTGGCAGGCGAGCACTGCGAAACTGGAACAGCTCATGGCAGGCAATCAGGTGGTCCCGGCATGCTAGGGGGCAGCACCGTCCAGCGCCTGCCGCGACTGCATGGCGTGTAAAACTAACGCCCGACTAGCTTTCGCGTTTTTCTCCCAGAGGGCGCATGCGCATTTCAAATTAAACGGCTTTCATTGGCCAATCTGACGCTTGTCTCTTTTCCATATCAACGTTTCTCCTTTTCTCAAACAAACGCAGGGATGGACCAGGTCAGCTATCAAAGTTTGCAATTCCCCGAGCATTTGAAAATGTTCAGATCATACAAACCCAAACAGCTGGTATCACCAAGAACTGTACGCACAATTCGTTAGTATACACTTTTATATGCCTTGTCGCAATCTTAAAATGTATCCACCTTCTTTGCGTATTATTTCGCTTTCGTCGGTCCGGTGGTGCTCTGATTGCGTAGAAAAAATACCGCAATATCACAAGTATTTTCCGCGCAGAGAAACATCGTCTATTTTCGCATAAAATTGTCTTGTAATGCGTTCACTAAATAATAAACACAAGGCACAGAAACTAATAAGAATGCCGCAGAAGTGAAATCGACCAATAGGATTCAGTGCACCGTCGCTTTAGATTGCTTTGCGCATGGCAAATGCGATCCCGACTCTATGGCAACGCGCGCTGAATACGAATCGTCACTCCGTCGAAAAAACGCGATTACTTGCATGAACGAGCCGCCAGATGTCGAAGAAACGAAAAAGTATAAAACACCTCGCGATTTCGCCCGGCTGCAGGAGATAAATACAAATCAACCCGATGCGATAAACCGATAATACGCAGTCGCTTGCTCCGGAGAAGTCCGCTGTCGCGCGGAAACGTTCAAACTCTCGTTCGAAATTGGCGCTGCTCTCGCGCCCGAACGCGTTCCTGATCGTAGAAAGTCACTCGCGCCTTCAACACGACGAGCGCGGCGCGGAATTCTCGCTAGTCCGCTCTCGCTCTGCCCCCGCGCCGAACGCTCCGCCATTTGTAATAGACGATCGGTGCGCTCGCAGGCTGAAACCGGTCCGGTGGTGCGTGCCGTGCCCTCAGCGGCGCAATTGCATGCGAAGAAGATGCCAGTGAGGGTGGACATCACGCCGCCGCCGCCAGCCAACTCGAAACAGCCGGGCATCACCAAGTCGCTGCTGTACAATGGCTCCAAGTTTCAAGGCTCGCAGAAATCCAAGGGGAATTCCTATGACGTCGAAGTGGTGCTGCAGGTGAGCGAAATAGATCGGCCCGAAATACGCGAAGCCGCGCGCGTCGACTGCCAGCGCGTCGGGCGCGCGAGCCGACGAGGCGCCCGCATTAAATCGAACCAACTTGTTGCCCGCAAGCTTGCGAACGGCGGCCGGGACGACGGAGGGCGCCGACGGTGTCGCAACGGCCAGCTGCATCTTGGGAGGGCGCCAGTACGTTCGGGTGCGCATTTGCGGTGTGTGGCTTGCTTTTGGCAGAAACGCGTCCGAAAATTTTCCATATGTGCACCCACGCCACGCCCCCCTTTCTAGATCTAGCGCAGTTTGCAGAGCGTGGAATTGCTTGCTCCTCCGTCGCACTTTCACTCGCCCGTGGGCTCGTCGGGAAAATCTGCGCACTAACGCCTCGCTGTGTATCTTGTAGCACGTAGACGAGGAGAATTCGTATCTCTGCGGCTATTTGCAAATCAACGGGCTGACGGACGAGTTCCCGACATTGACGACGTTCTTCGACGGCGAGATCATCAGCCAGAAGTATCCGTTCCTGACGCGCAAATGGGACGCCGACGAGGACGTGGACAAGAAGCACTGGGTACGTTCGTTTGTTTCTTTCCTCCTGGGTCACGCGACGCGTTCGTCGTGCGCTTTCGTTTGCAGAGCAAATTCAATTCGTTCTGCCAGTACTCGAAGACGTTCAATTCGGACACGTTCGACTACAAGGCGCTGGCGAACACGGACTACGTCTTCATGCGATGGAAGGAGCACTTCCTCGTGCCGGATCACACCATCAAGGACATTAGCGGCGCGTCATTCGCTGGATTTTACTACATTTGCTTCCAAAAATCGAAAGCGAACATCGAGGGATACTACTATCATCGGAGTTCCGAGTGGTGCGTCGGTCGCAATCTCTCGCGCCGCCGATTTCATAGCTGCATCGTTACTGTCCGCAGGTACCAGTCTCTGAACCTGACGCACGTACCTGAGCACAGCATACAAATCTACGAGTTCAGGTGAATCGCCAAACGGACGCACACACCGCCTCCGCAACAAGAAGACGAACGAGAGGGACGAAACAACAAATACTAAAACAAAACCCAAGCACACCAAGCAACTACCTTTTACTCGATGAGATAATCACGCTCCGGACGGCATCGGTTCGCAATCCAAATCTAATCTTAGGCTCTGTAGCTTTTCTCGCGACTTATATGGGGAACAAAACGTTGCGTTTATCGCTGGAGTAGGCCGCGGCGCTCTTTTTCTATATATATTAACATAAATAAATGTGCTAGTCATACGTTCGGCCGAGAACGAGGACCGCCGCTGCCGAGCGCGGCGAACGCGATCGCGCACACTCGACGAGAGAGACGACGCGAAGATGTGATCATTTTTTACAATGGGGATTTTGATAGTTTACGAATTTGCGACGAGGGCGGGCGCGAGAGTGACGCGTTCTTATAGTGTCAAGCATTAACGTTACGTCTACAAACCTAAATGATGTCCTAGCGATGCGCGGACGCGGGCGACGCCGTTTCGGTGTAACTACGTGTACCATATATACATGCATGACGACGCGAGAGAATAATTTAATGAAGACGCAACAAACCGAGCGTGCAAACAAGTGACATACATGACTTCGTATTATCAGATCAGTTTTTTTTTAGCCTTACGTTGGGGTAGAGATATCATTGTATTGTTGTTTTCTGGATCTGCATATTTTGAACAATCTGTTAACTTCTTATTAAATATATTTTTGAAATGTTACGGCGTCCTTGACTTACCTTGACTTTGCGTCGTCGAAGCGTGCCGGTTGCGGGGTGAGTAGTCGAGAAAACATCCCTTCGGCTTCACATACATAGTTTTTTTTTTTTCGATTTTAACTAAAAGAATTTTGCATCTTGGTATACATAATAATACAGCACATTCTCGGACGCGCGCGCTCATTCGCACAAAAGCCAGGCACTCGTCTGTAAATGACAACAACATATAAACATAAATAATTTCGAGTAAATGACTAATTAACAAATAAGTGGGAAAATTTGAAAATCAAGATGCCGCGGTTGCTCCTTCTATCGCTGCACCCACTGGAACGCTCAAAAAAAAACAACAATATACACACATCGACATCGCTACATTATCTCGGTCGCTACGTTATCCTTGTCATAGATTTGCGCCTGATCGACTTTACATTACATATTAAAATAATCAATTAATATAATAGTTGTCGTTGATTCTTTCATATAAAAATATCATCATTGATCACTGAGATTGCTTATTCATTCTTTTAGTTCCATTTGTCGTGAGAGAAGGGGGGGGGGGGATGAAAGGTCATGTACGTCGGGTGTCGTCTTGCGCGCCGGGTGGGTCGGCGGGGGCGTGTGAATTTACAAAATGATGGTCTCGCGGATGCGCGCTGATCGGAAATACTGGAACGGACGGTTCGAACTGCCGGATATGATCGGTTACCTTACGTCTGCAACACGCTTCTGTACGTAATCCTGTCGAGGTACTGAGAGTGTTGCGCGTCGCCGCCACCGCCGCCGCCGCCGCCGCATCAGGAGACGGAGCAGCTGTTGCGCGGCACGCAGCTGCGGGGGTCGGCCGGCGACGTCGGCGTGCTGGTCAGCTTGTTCTTCTTGTTGTGCGCCTTGCGCTGGCTGTGCGTGTAACGCAGCCGCGTGCACGTCGGCGTCAGCGCGTACGACTTCAGGTGCGACTTCACCGACGTCGGAAGCGGAAGCTGCTCGATGCTGTAGACGGACGTGCGCGCGACGATCGCTCGACAGCACAATTCGTGCAACGGCAGGACTGGAACGATTGAAAATCGATTTATAATTCCTTTCATCCTGTGCAGATTTTAATTCGTATTATAAACTACTCAGGTGAAATCCGATCGAAACTGAAGCCAGATTAAATATTTTTTAATATTTTTTGCAGTATATGCCATGTTACAGGAAGAGACTGACTGCAGTTCGTTTTAAGCAGCAAACATCAATAATAGAAGACGGCATCGTTTTAAACCATTTTGTTCATCTATTGTTCCATCTTTGCTTGTTTGATGTAACGTGCGGTCGAAAGTGATTCTCAACCTTTCAACGGTCTTAAAATTTGTCGGTACGCAAAGAAAAAGATAAGTGTGAAAATCGTAATTATTGGATTGAGTAATCATGAGCGTTTAAAGTAAACGCCCGTTTTGCCCCGATTTGCACAACATTTTCTGCTTGGGCTAGCCGATTTCTGGCAAAGGTGTCCGGGAAAATCGGAATTTCATAAATTTTAACTTAAAATACGTATATGTATAGTGAAATTCATGCAATGTTGGTCATCGCTTTGACAGTTACCGAAAATCAACATCTGTATATACCCTTTTAAAAGAACTTTATCGAGAGAATTCCTATATATTTATATATAGTGATATTAATTATTTTTCAAATAGATACCCAATTTTAAACCTCGATAAGTATAACTTTACATTTAAATTTTGTTGGTGGCCTCTGTCGCAGAGAAGTAATGTTGGAAGAATTTCACTATAACAAAGTCATATCAAGATATGACTCGTTTTTTTCATGTCCTTGTTCAGTACAAATAATTTGGAAACAAATAAAGTTACCAATCAAACATAACCACTAACAGGCATTCTGTAACGTAAACTCACATATGTTAATCTACGAGTTAAATAAAAGAAAGCACTGAATTTGATATTGCTGTCACCATACAAACAAGCATTTTTCCGTACATAACCTGATATTGTATGGAATTACTTGGAAATAATAGTAGTGGAAGAAAAAATAGAAATTAATGCATGTCCTGATTGTTACTCATAATAAATTAGTGCCAAACTACCACCCATAATTTGCAATCATGAGACAAATCATGCATGCAGCAGTTGTTATAGAGTTTTGATTGAATTTATCTTTAAAATTACGCATCCACCAATTGGCATTCACAGCAAAACCACAAAAAACTTGCATGAACGATAACATTTAACAGTTTTGTTAGCAGAAAATACAAGACTAATGAGATCTAATAAATGTAATGAGTGAATACCTTTGTTAGAACGCCACAATCGCTCCATACCGTTGCGCTGCAGCGCCATCCTGGACAGCTCACAAAAACTCTCCATAATATTATAATTACACAGCGGAGAGACCTCGAAGAACGCCATGCTGTGCTTCTCGGCGTAGGTCTGCGCGTCGCGCTCGCCGACCTTCCTGTTGAACGCCAGATGCAGCCTGTTGCCGACGAGAACTTTCGGAACGCCGGGCGCATGCTCGTCGACCTCCTTCAACCACCTGTCCAGCCCATCGAAGGACCACTGATTCGTTATGTCGTACACGAGGAGAACGCCCTGAGCGCCCCGCGAGTACGAGCGTATGATCGTGCAGAATCTGCCTTGCCCGGACGTGTCCCACAGCTGCAGCTTGACACGCTTTCCATCCAACAGTATCGTTGTGGTTTTGTACGCTACAAAAAACACATTAGCAGATGCAATTACAGTTGCAATGGGGGCACGGCTCTGGCGCATCGAATCACTCACATTTACCGCTGCCACTGCAAAACGGCGACTCGGCGGCGCCATCCTCCAGGTTGGAGATGATCTCCTGCTTGCCCACATCACTATCGCCCACCAGGAGAAACTTCAGCAAGTAGTCGTAGGACTTCTGTGGTGGCCGACCGCTATCCTCAGCCATAATAATGGGATCGTGTCGAGTGTAACCATAATTCGAGCGTGAGCATAAAATATCGTCGCCTGCAGAGTGTGCTGTGACGTCTTCAGCGCATCGCACTCAGAGTGTCGCCTCGCGATGTTTACCTGGCGAGCTCGCCGTGCGGAACGTTCGTCCTCGCGCCACCTCGCTGATTCCCCACGCGACGACCAAACAGTGCGGGTATTGCTTCCGAGTCGGTTTTGTTGTCACTCGATCTTTTGTTGTTTGCAATAACAAACAAGATGGATGGATCGCCCAACGAGGTGAAATTTGTCAATGTTGTCACGGTTGTCACTAAACTGCGCTCAACGCACGGTCGGCACATCGATGCCGATATATCGATGACGTCGATATATCGAATATCGGCGAATCGAGCGATTCGTGCAGTGAGTGACTGCTAGAGCCGGTTGCCGCGCGGGCGTCGGGAGGCGAACGAATGAAGTGCCGAAAATTACGTACGCGTATTTTTGCGAATGTGCTTTGGTCGATTGCGTGCATGCGGAAACAACGTTCGCCTCTCAGTCGGACGATAACCTCGAATTCTATCAGATGCTTTAGGACCGATACATCGATACATCGATACTTGTCGCAACCAACCTTCCACTGGCCGTAGAAATGCCACTAGGCACGCATTATTTAGAACCAAATGTTCCCAAACGTAACTGTGCATATGAACGTGTTAGTTTCGAATTGTCGTTTGTGAAACGTGAAAATATTGAACTATTGAAATGCACAAGAGAAACACACTTTATAATCGCGAATATAAATAACTATAACCCTGCTATTTTGTAAACAATGCACGGATAAATTTATAACAAGTGTTTGTCTAAGCTAAATGGAAGCAATATTTTATGTAAATAGTATTAGTAATAGCAAATCTGTGATTCTCTTTCAAACAATCCAAAATAGGACGGTCTAAAATGTATCGAATTTCAAGATAGAAGATTTAAGCGTTTTAAGCGAGGCGTAATATGATTTTGATGCAATTTTAATGGAACACCCGATATTTTATTTTACGTTCTCGTAGAATAGCTATTTCTGTTGCTTTACTTTTTAACATTAAGATTCAAAATTTTTGTTAAGGCAGTGCTATATGGAAAAGCTTCAGTTTTCTTATACCAATCGTATAGTTTTGACGGTCTTAATAAAAATTGTCAACTTTAAAGCGCAATAACTCGAAAAGTAATCAAGGTAAACTGCCAGAACCACCCTACAAATTCACGATCCTTTTTCTCTCTTAGAAGCCATGCAATCTTGAAAATTGGATTCTAATTGCCTCCTAACTCGAAATATTGGGAAGTCTGCTACTTTGTGCCTTCAGGTATTGGATTTCGATTAAATGACATCCAGAATATAGAAACGGCAATTGGCATAATGAAACATTCATTGTAATGGCTATATTTATTTATGTATAGAAGCACTTCAGTAAATTATTCAATAAATGACTCAAGAGATTAGGAAAGTAGTACATTTAAAGTTTGTGGTAGTTTTTCCAGGATCGTCCCACACACTCATTTAGCATTGTATAGAAAGCAAAATACCCTGGAAAAATGCACATGCACCTAAATATTCTTTCCTACTTCCTCGCTAAGATCTGCTAGCCACGTTCTTCTGCCCTATCTGTCGCAATGAAGAATCAAAAATGAATGCCGTCCAAAATTGCTATAAGACCTCAACCAGAAATCAACCAGTTATATTTTCTACCGAAACCAAACCGGCAACTAGTCACCTCAAATCCGTTTACAAGTCATGCACGTATACAGAACGTATGCGACACCGTTAAAATCATCAATTAATATTGGCTCACGCGATTCTGCTTGAAACAGCTGTCAACGCAACCCACGCCGTTGAGTATGCATATATTTGCTGGATAATTAGTAATGGCAAAATGTATCTATATTGTATAGCATGGCTGCAATGCGAGTGGCACGCGCGTTCCGTTACGAGGTTCTGTGACAATGTGGACGTGGATTTTAACGATATTTGCATATCATCGCCTACCGATTAAGATGGCTTTGTACATATTTAATCCATCGAGCCCGGATGTGTATTCGAACCCGACTCCGTCCGCCTAATCATCATGACTATAAATATAAGATTTCATTCGGACGAAATTCGAACGTAATCGAGAATATAAAACGCTGGCTGTAAACGTCGACAATAAGTCGGCTTAAGATTCAGGGCACGAACACGACGGGGAAGTCATTAAGCACTGCGACACAACACACTTGTTCTGAGTGTGTTTCTGCGAAAAGTGAGCTGCCGGGTGTCGGCGGACGAGATGTAAGTTTCCACTCACAATAGAGAAATCGTGCAACGAATCGAAGTGTGTTCGGCAATAAAAGACAGAGGATTCAATGCATTTTCGTTTATTCGACCGTGCAAACTGTGAATTGCATCGAGATGCGGGCAGGACTTGAGCGACGACGGCACAAGTTGCACCAGGCTGAAAAACATGATTAGAAACGAACTTCTTTCGATAACCTGTACCAGCTACCTACCTCCCATCGGCGGCGGACTTACCTCTTGCGCTAAAAATGCTAATTCTAATGGAAATAAATAGAACCGAATTGCGAACGCTGCGTGGAGCATTCGCCATTCTGCTGGTTGAGAAACAATTGACTTGAGCAAAACGCGCGCAACGATCGGCGATGTGTAAATGAAAACGAAAACATAATGAGAGACAAATAGAGAGAGAGAGAGACAGAGAGAGTGAAATGAACAAAATTAAATATGTAAGATAAACCGCGAGCGCATATTACCCTACTGCCACCGCAAACTGCGCCCGCTCTGCACTCGCTCGTACTGCACATTTCGCCAGCAGGGGCTCAGCATATCGGCATTTTGTGATATTTTGCAACTCGTACTCGCCCCCTCGTGCTCGCACGTCTCGCCACAGCTAACACTGCCACAGCCTGTGCACATCAATTAAAACACGTTAGTCGCAATCATCAAAGGCCGCATTCCTTTCAGGAGAGCTGCGACGAACATTCCGAACCACCGAACGGCCGTTCGCGACGGGCGAGCGCGGCTTTTCGGAATATTCGCCAGGGCGTTGAAAGGAACGCATCCGAATGTGTGTACAAGTACAAAACAAGTATGGCAAAAAAAAAGAGAACGACAGGGTACTTAGTGAACCACGCCGGGCAGTTAATTAAGCACGCCGCTTGACAAACTTAGTTTCAATGCTTTTTCTTTTTATCCACAAACTATGTAGTTTACATTTTATGCTTTCGTCAATGATAAAATTTAATGCGTCAAGTATCAAGTACAATTTCTGATTCGTATTCTTTGTGAAAATAATTAGTGTGCGAGAGTTAATTGTTTTCTTATTTTGTTTAAAAGAAAAGAAGACCATTTCGAACCTGAGTATTGCTTTCTTTGTTTTCTCGTGAAACTTAATCGATTTGCAAGTCGAGCGGCGGGAGCATCAATGTCCAACGCGCCGCCCGCGCTCCAACAATGAAAACACAACAACAGCGAAATGTGGCCGAAATTAATTACGAGTTAAAATTAATGGGTATAAAGACGCGCGCGCGGGGTTGCGGCCCCGCCGCGACGTTGCGCAACGGTACTATGTGCAAGAGAAAAAAAACTTAAAACTGATCTGAGGCGTATGAAAATACCTTAAAACACAAACCGCAACTTGGCAAATAAAACTGCATTGATGGTAGGTTGCTTCACGAGGATGTATCCGTGCCATCGTGGATTAACTCCTGAGTAAATACCTGGAAACGATCAGGTCGAAGTTTCGTTAGCGTGCGCTCGTTATTGCGCCAAACTACGTTCGCGCGCAAAGGGGCATGCATGAGAATGATAGCAAGTTGTGCAACGACGTCTTACTTTCAGCGTTTGTCTTAGGATTTGGACCTTGATCTGGATTTGGAGTCGTTCCTCTTGGCGCTCTTCGACCGGGAGCGAGACCGCCCCCTCGAGCTTTTGCTGTCCGAGCGCGACCTGCTGCGACTGGCCGAGCGCTTCCTGTAGGACCTCGAGCGGCTGCGTCGGCGCGATCGCGAGCGGGAGCGAGAGCGGTCGCGCGAGTTGCCTCGGCGTCGGCTGGAGCGTCCGTATCTTCGGTGCGGCGACGTTGGGCGGCCGTACCTGGCCATCTGGACCCGCAGCTCGCGTCCGTCGAGCATGTAGCCGTCCATCGCGTCCAGCGCGTCCTCGGCGTCGCGCTTATCGTAAAATCTAGTCGCGCATGGACGCCGACGGCGAGAATTGATTAGAAACGAGCGTGGCGACGCGCGCGCGCGCGCTTGGCCGGCCGCCGAATACTTACCGCACGAAGGCGAAGCCACGAGACTCGCGGGTGAAGCGATCGCGGGGGATGTAAATATCGCCGACCTCGCCGCAACGCTCGAACACGCGTCGCAGATCGTCGGGCGTCGTGCGATATGTTAGGTTATCTACCTTCAGAGAAACCATGCCCTCTATGCGGGGCGGCGGGCGTCCGTAGCTCATTGCGTATTTTCGCGGGCGGCGGATGCGACGCGAAACTTTCGACTTATCACGGTCGGCTGGGAGAGCGTTCTTGCGCCGAAGCCAAACCACGCACGCACGATCGCCGAACTGGACCCAGCTTGGTTTCGCGCGGCACGACGCTTGCGGGCATCCCCACCAGCTTGAAAAAATGGCGTTGTAATGCTCGGATTACTTGGCTCACTTCGCTTATTTCGTTACAACCGAGCTCTTCGCGCTCGCTTGCGCACGCCGACCCGGCGAACGGCCATCATCGTCGCGCTCGCACGCGAACGCGCGCGCCTCTCGCGACGGAAGCGGCAACTTGCGCATCTTCAACAGGTAAACCAAACGGCACGCCGTCGCTCGCGACCGGCTCCGATCGTCGTTAAACGAGCCAACATCTATGCTCGCAAGAGAGATAGCACGAGAGAGCATTGCGTGCGTTGCCGATCCGACCAATGAAAGTCTAACATTTTTAATATCGAAGCGCACTCTAGAGGACGTCGATTGAACTAAACTTGCATAAGAACGTAAACGTGCATCGCATCGATGCACAAGCATTACAAATATTTTATCGCTACAACTAAATTGGTGCAACAAGGATCGAATTTTATACCGACTCGATAGATAGACGTTTATAGCGATGTATTTTCGACATTTACGTAAGTTTTTATTATTCACTTTTATCACTCACAAACATAATTAGTCTATAATTAACTCTAACTCTCTCAATATTCACATGCATGGGACATTTGAGTAATTTGTTATGTTAGGGATGAACTTTGGTGAACAAGATGTTTAGAAAAATTCTCTATTTATTAGTACGAATCTATACTCAGTGTCTGTGCGAAGTACTAAATACATAATTGTTTTTCGAATACATCCAAGAATGTTTCGAAAGATAGCAGTTGGGATGTCAGGTGGTGTCGACAGCTCTGTCACTGCCTACTTACTAAAAAGAAGAGGTAGTTAAAGTTAAAATTATCTTGCAAACCATACGAATTAATTGTTGCCTTCATAGGTTATGAATTGCTTGGTGTTTACATGAAAAACTGGGATATTGCTGATGAACAAGGCATTTGCTCCTCTGACAAAGACCTGAAAGACGCCGAAATAGCTTGCAGGGCTCTAAATATACCTTTGGTGCAAGTGAACTTTGTAAAAGAGTACTGGAACGAAGTATTTTTACATTTTATCGATGACTATAAACAAGGATTCACTCCGAATCCAGACATTCTCTGCAATAAGCATGTGAAATTTAATTTCTTTTACAAATATGCTAGAGAACAGCTTGGTTGTGATGCCATAGCAACTGGGCACTATGCGAATTCAAGTTTCGGTAATTATTTAGAGAAATATCAAGATGGTCAGCCTGTAAAGTTGTTGAAAGCGAGAGACAATACCAAAGATCAGACTTTTTTTTTGTGTCAAATTACACAAGAAGCATTGAGAAGAACGTTGTTTCCACTTGGAGATATGTTGAAGAAAGATGTGAAAGCGCTCGCTAGCGAAATTGGCTTGGAGCAGTTTGCCAGGAAGAAAGAGAGCATGGGCATTTGCTTCATTGGGTCCAGGAATTTTCAAAATTTTATCAGCGAGGTATGTTTCCTATCGAATTGTTGTAAGCGGTAAATAAAGTCGGTAAATGTTCATTTAGTACGTTGTAGACCATCTCGGCGACTTCATCGATGTGGATACTGGTAGGGTCGTCGGGAAGCACGATGGAATTCATCAGTGGACGATAGGACAACGGGCGCATCTTGGCGGGTTCAGTCAGGCGTATTTTGTTGCTAAGAAATGTCCAAAGCGGAACGCTATATACGTGGTAATTGTCGAGTTAATAATTATTGCAGGAACTGTTTACTATCATATGTTGATTACAGGCCTCTGGGACTAAACATCCGGCCCTGCACAGCGTCTTGTTTTTTACGAGCCGACCGCACTGGATAAGTTGCGATGAACTTGTAAAATCGGATTGCTTCGATTGCGATTTCAAGTTTCAACACATTTTGGACCATAGTGAGTGCAGAGTCATGCAGATCGATCGAGGATTAGTCGTCAGGATGAAGGACGAGATGCGTGCTTTGGCCCCTGGACAGTATGCCGTGTTTTACAAAGGCGAAGAATGTTTAGGAGGCGCCAGAATCGTTAGTGGGGGAATAACGAATTATTCGTTGAATGTGTTAGCAAATGCTAGGGTAATGTATACAACTACCGGTCAAAGCCAATGTTTGGATAAGGTGGAGAAAAGGAGAAAAGGAGAAAACGTTTCGCTCGCGTATAAACACGATTGTCGCTCGAACAGCATGAGAGGAGTTAATTATGGGGCAAATGCCTAAATTCGTAATTACAGGGGATTAAACGCTCATTGTCAGCACAATGTGTTTGGCGATGTTGATTTAAATCTACGTGTTCCACCGTTATTTAACGTGTACCTGTGATGCCTCCATCTAGATACTGTTAGGGCTGTGGGAAATGAGCCTTGGAAACTTAATTAAGAATTGGATGATAGGACAAAGGGCAAATTTTGAAATTTTCCAATTTAAGAATGTTGTCATGGACAATTGCGCATAACTCGCGAACGGTGCATGATAAATTTGTGATCTAAACTGCATTTTCTAGTAGAAGAGTTGTTCTTTCAATTGATGTCAACGGGTGATTAAAGATTCCACGGGAACATGGCAAAAATGGGGCTGAAACGCAAGTTCTATTTGATTATTATCTTTAACCATGTTTGGCAATAATCGAATGCAATGTTAATGTTTTTCAGGAATATCTCGGAAATAATAATACCAGACGAAATTAGTTAGTGCCATTCGAATCTACATTTAATTTTGCAAGTCGTGGACGGTACATGATAAATTTGTGATTTTTAAAAATGTCCTCCTGTAAAATCACGCATAACTTGCGAAAGGTAAACTGTATGTTATACTAGAAGACTTGTTTTTTCAATTTATTTCAACGGGAGATGAAAGATTTCACGGGAAGATCTCGAAAATAGCAATTTTCTAATTTTTCAAAATCAACGATTTTCTGTTAATGTTTGGCCGTATGTTAATTAATGGTGTCGGTCGGACTGTTTCGATTGCGTTTGCAAGCCGAAGTTAATCGTCACGACGAAGGAAGTGTATTGAGCCTTGGTGCGTGGACAATGTGCTTAACCGCCTAAACACACGTAATGTTTAGGTTTAGGTAGTGCTGCAGTCATTAGTTCAGGACCAACAATTCATTCATTGAATTCGTCAATATTCGGGAAATCTATAATAGTACCCACTCAGGTCAATACTTTAAGAACATGTTAAGTCATTCAACATTAAAGTTAATTTACTTTAAAGCAAATAGATATGAATATCCATCAGGCTCTACTAAAAGGAATTATTCCTTTGGCAAACACAAGCTACACAAAATAGACGAAAATCAAATGCGTCTATATTGCATTTGTTGCTGAACCACTTTCGAATCACTTTATTTCACTAACAGAGCATTGAATTTTATATTTAGTATTTAGTATTTCTGAACAGTAGTGGTCAATAGGATTTATACAGACAATGAATTGCTAGGTTGTGTAATAATAAATTGTTCATTGAAGTTGTTAGTAAATATTAGGTAAATCTATAAGTATTTTACTGATCGAAGTGAATGCAAATTGTATCGTAAAGTGGTTTACATGGTAACCATACGATATCTCTTAATTTATAATTATAGAGAATTAATTGCCTGGTATTTTGTCATTATTCTTTAAATCTAGTATTTTAAAAGTGAATCAACTTGACAAAGGTAGCAATCTAAAACATTACATCAAATATGTTTGTTACCTCTAAGGTGGGGTTAACTATACCTTTTCAATTTCAAATTGAGATTTATCGAATTCAAATTGAGACTAGGAACATTAAAATAAGAATAATCATTTTCAAGTTGGTTGTAAACAAATTCAAATGACGCAAGTGGATTAGTAGCTAAACTCCACAACATTTCTCAATCTATATTACTTGCAAAACATTTAATGAGTCGATGGAGTGTCTTTTCTTTGAGCGAAAAATATATGATTTGGCTAATCAGATGCCCCAGAAAGTAGCTGGGGAAGGAAGAAAGGGTGAAACGCATAGTGAATTTTTGCATCAAACATTAGAAAATATAACACGACAGAATATGGGAAAAAATAATGTAGAAAATTGCAGAAGTCACAACTGCACAAAAATCACTCCTGCAGTTGTTAACATGGAAAACATTTAATTCTAATCAGTTTTGAGGCACTATGTTTATCTTGGTTCTTTGTTAATATATTGGTTTTTAAAATGTTATTAATTCCTTGCCTCAATTTGAATTTGATAAATTTCAATTTGAAATTGTTTCGTCTCAATTTGAACTTGAAAAGATATAGTCACGGATTTTGTCTAAACTAAGCCTTTCAAATAGTCTTTGAGAATATTTATGTGTACATCATGTGCATGCATCTCGGATGAATTACTTCAAATATTAATTGATAATTTGTGAAATTGATTTCTTGGCCAGAAGAGATTTATGCAGTTAAACCTTAAAGTCTGTTAATGAAAGAGATCATTTTAAGTTTATAACGCTCCAATCATTATGAAGGATTAGCAGCAAGGAATAAATAGCCAATAATAGTGTTTCAAATTAAATACTTTATTGGCTTGCCAATTCATCTTAGTGTTTCCTAGGATATTCTAGAAACAATCATGATTTCATATTTTTCATTCAACAACTGTCTGAATCCAAATTCTATCCGGGAAAGCCAATAGGCGCAAAATGATTACAAAGCTCTTTAAATTGTGCTACACTATTATATACCTTCTAATTTTATATTTTGCCTTTGTCATCTGCATGGCTTGCATCGAAACAATTACATCTCTGGTTCTAAAATGGTAAACAGTAAGTGGTATTTAAAAAAATGAAAGTAGCTTGTAATATTTTGAGTCTTTATTTCCAGATAAATTTAGCAAAAACTCAAAATGGCTATAACCTATACTTCTATAATGGTTGTCTAGAAGACCTACATTTAATAAAAAAGATTTGTAAATTTATTTCTACCAGTTGGATATTTTGTATAAATCATTTACCTAATTGCAGTTGGAACACGTTTGCAGAAAAGACTGCATGCATTCAACTAGTCCAAGCGCCTGCCATCGTCAGATAGACATAACACAGTTAAATCTGATAATGAACTTATGAACCTGGGAAGAATATAATAAAATCATTAAAACGTGGCAGGTCAGACTGTAGTCAAGCAGCAAGAAGGCGACGGTTCGGAGTCTGCTTTAAGACTAAACTTTATTTCGAAATAACAAAGTATATATAGATGGGTATTTGCATGAAAAATGTATTTTGTTTCTGTTGGTGAAAATCGTCTGCTGCTTACAATTAGCGTTTTGCCAACCGTTGATCGCACAATAAAATTGTAGTGTCAGTGGCTTCTAAAAACATCTGACAATAATGAGCGTCTTTTCAATTCGCCGACCAACGGAAATTGGATATAACATTTCATAGTTGGAAACTAGGAAGTGAACATAATAAAGGCTGTTGACGAATTCTGCAAGTTATGATGAGTAGATGCTAATGTCTTCAGAAGCGGAAGTAAGCTGAAGAAAAATTAAGCCCGTTACCTTCACACATGTCGGCCGAACTCAACACGATGTTGATTCGTTCTCGAAGAATTATACTGATATACCAACAGATAACTTTGTAGCTTTTACACTATTGCGTGATTTTCGCTGGGGAACTGGAGGCCTGGTTAGGACTGAATTTCATTTCCATCTAACGGAAAAATGAAAACATGGAACACACTTTTATGGCGTTGCCTGGCGTTGTGCGTTCAGCCTGATTCTGTGTCGCTTTATTTGGCGACGAGTAAGAACGTTACAATATTCTTGTCGGTGTAGTTTATAATAATCGTTTATAATAGTAGTTAATAATAATCGCAGAGCATAGATCCTATTCTGGCCCAGACGGACTCGCAACACTATTTTGGTCAAACACCATTTTGAATTGCGCGTTGTCCCATTATAATTCAAAAGTTACACATTTAGACCGAAATATGTGCATTGTTTCTTCTCTGAATTCAATTAACATCGAATAAACATTTTGCTTTGTCCTCTCGGCCCCCTGGACTATTACAGTTACAAGACGTTTCCATGTTATTTGTTTGGGAAAATTGTATCATCATAACTTTGGTTTCATCTGTTGTGAATTTCACGTCCAGGTAATATTTTTTTACAACATTACACAGAAACATGATATAACAACTTGGAACTTGGAGATAATATCGAGTATATAGTATATATAGTAGTGTATTTTAAGACATGAAGAGGTCGCTGCCGGTACTAAATTCGTCTTTTGACGCAAACAAAGTGATTGATGTAAGTCAGGATCAAGTCGGCGCTTCGGTTTCCTAATTAAAATGCATTTGTGATGTAGCAAAAAAAAAGAGTCACGTGCGCATTTGTTGATTACTAGCAAGTTAGAGCCAACAGAGTTTGCCAGCAGATTGGCTAAATAGCGCTGCGAGAATGAACTTGCAACAATTTGCAATTTTGTCGCAAAAACGTTTTCGCGAATTTCACCGCGTCGCGTGCGCTCGCAACACTTGACATTAATTCATTTGCAATGATGGCCGTGCCGTCCGTCCCGGCGGCGTCGTCCCAGCTGATCGTGCGCTCGGCGAACAAAGAAGACAAAAAAAAAGAGAGAAAGAAAAAGAGCCGGCTAGGCGGTCGAAGAGTCGCCGGCCGCTGACGCGCGCGTCCGCGCCGCGCCACCACAAAGCATCGAGCGCACCGAGGTATAATTAACCTGAATGTGTGTTACCAAGGCGTGCGGCGGGCGCAGCGCAACGCGGCAACAACTAACGACCGGCCGCGCGCAATTACAATGATTATTGTTGACCAACGCGCGCCGCTCGGGCGCAACAATGTTAGCGGCGCGCCGCCCGAGTCGCGCATTACTGCGATCTGGCCCGGACGGCGGCGGCGCTGTCTTCCGCGTCCGACGCCCGAAAACCGCCGCGCGACGGAACCGTCTCGTTTCGGCGCGTGGCGTGTGTTGAACTCTTGCGCAACGCGGCCGTTTCGCAACCGTTCGTAATCGGGCGGTGCAATTCTGCACTAATGCGCCCGAAATTACAGCGCGAGCGTCTCGGATGCGCGCGTATCGCTCGTGCCAATTAGAAGCGAAAAATATTCGCCGGCGACGCGCAGCGCCTGGCCGTCCGTCGGCGCGGAGCGTTTGCCAAAATTCGAAACGTTTGCGCCGCTCGCCTAAAAACGCACGTAATTTTAGCGACGGACGCCGGTGCGCGATGTTCGATTGCGACCGGCTTGCGTCAACGCCGCCGTTTCGCGACGAATTGGTGCTCGTTACGGCGCCGACCGTAATGAACGCCGCCATTGTGGTGCTGCGCCTATTTGGCAATTTTCAAGGTCGCGCCGCGAAGTTCGGCGTACGCGCTGCGCCTCGAACGGAGGCGGTTTCGCGCGTCGACTTTCGTCGACTTGATCCCGAGATCACGACTCCCATTACGCCAATTGACTCCGTTCAAACGGCATCGGGCGGGCGCGGGGCTGCGCTCGGCTTGCGTTCGCTAAAAATAACTTTTAAATGAGCGCCCAATGCGCCGACGAGCGTTTTCATAACAGCACCGCAACGCGAACGGAGCCGCGCGCACACCGAGGGGAGCGCGCAGTCGGTCGGGAAGCTCGGCGGCAGAACGCGCGACGCGCCGTCGGATGGCCCGCCGCTTTCGGCCGCACTCCGTACGGCCGCAGGCCATCGCATCTGGGCGTCGTGTTTATGCGGCGTTCGCCTCATGCATACGAAACGAATTAACAGCAAAACAAAGGAAGAAACGGCTCGCGAACGCGTTCGCCGAGAATCAATGGAAATGGAAGAAGGCATACGCCAAAGACGCATGAAATATGCTTGAACTTCGTGTTGAGCAACCTTAAAACAAAACCCAGCACCGCCAGCACCTAAAGACAATCGGCCGGCACGTGATTGCACTGCAAAGAGCGCCAGCCTTCGGTCGTGCGGCTATCGCTGCGCAGCGACAAAAAGTGCGCACGGCGCAAGAAAAGCGCACGAGTCGCGCATCGCGTTGTTACTGTACTCGTCCGATTTGTAATTGTTGGCATGGGCGCATGCGCAAGAAGTTCAAACGATTCGATGGAACCGCACACCGCACAGAAACATAATAAACAACATTTCCGTGAAACCCGAATAAGAGCCGCTCGTGGCGTAAACATTTTCGAAATAAACGCGTACGGGAGGTGAGATGAGCTCGGCGGCAATATGCAAATGCGTGCCGTCGAGACCGCGATGTGTGGGGTGAATAAATTAATGTATGGTTTAGAACATTTTCAAAACGGCTCCCTATCTGAACAACAAACGCTGCCATCGAATAGATATTCATTTCAATTTGATTATGTTGTAAACAGCGAATGGAATTTCACTAACAGATTTGAAAGACCTATACTAAGTGCTCAAAAACTTGGTAAATACCAGGAAAATTACAAAATAATCCGAAAAGGTTTACAACGGATGACGATAAGTAGTTTATTATGTCATTTTTCTTCTGGGTAAAGATATATAAGCTAGCCGAAGTTACCTGAGGTTTGATTTGGTCGGATTGAAAAGAATTGGTTCACATTTTGCGGATTAACGCATGGCTTTCAATTGGAAATTTACAAAAGACAACAATATAAAACCATCACAAATTGATTCTTAAGCTAAGCGCAATAGTTTGCAATATGATAAAAAAATTGCGTGTTTCAAGTGAGCTTGTTTTTGTGTGCTAAGATGCAGCCAAACGTTGACCTGGTAATTTCGAATAAATTCATGCGCGGTTTTACGACGAACTTGCCCATCGGAATAGCAACAGCAGCAATAGCAGTTGTTTCTCGTCATGTGCACATTGTACTTCCAAAATAAAATAATGTCTAATTGTAATCCAATCACCAATTAAGTCACTGATTTGTTGTTTGAAATAGACAAAATAAATAGTTTCAACTTTGTTCGTGAAATTCCTAGCGCTGTTTCCAACATAAACAAATTGAAATTTATATCAGAGTGCTTAGAATTTTTCTATCCATTCGATGGCAGTGTTGGTTTTTCGATTAGGGCCGTTTTGAACCGTTTCAAAACGATGCATTAATTTATTCACCCCGCAATTCGCAGTCTCAACCGCATCACGGATTTGCATAATGCCGCGTTCGAAATCTGACTGAGTTCATCTCACCTCCCCAAGTCGCCGAGAAGAAAGAACACCCGGCCTAACCGAGCGCACGCAGTCACGTCCAGCAGATAGCTGACAACAATAAACGAAAAGTCGTAAAAGAAAATTATCCAGATTAAAAGTCACGCCGTGGAGCGGGTGGCCGGCACTCGTCCGTGGCGGAGCGACTACGGCCGAGGCCTTTAGTGTTATTGTTATGGTTATTCTTTTAATAGGAGACCTTCGTTGATGTTGGTTCTTTTTTTTTCGTTCTTTCCTTTTTACTTCGTTTTTCCTTCCCGGCTGCAACGGCGCACGTCACGATAGACGTCGGATGTACCATCTAGCGGAGCAGCGATGTCCGGTTAAATTGACCGAACGCTAAATGATCAACGGCGCTCGAAAAGAGCAATGAGAGAAGAAGCAAAAAAAAAACGCCATTACCCTAATCACTGCCATAACCATCCCCGACGTGCTCGCGGAAGTTGCGATAAGGTCGTCGGGAACGATGAAATCGACCGAGAGATGCGGGCGGGCCGAGACGAAGAGTTGAAAGACACGGTTTGTTTACCGCGCCGAACGTTGTGTGCGTTCGCGCAGCTCGTTGGATTTCGATTGGCGCAGCGCCAAGTTGCGTCGTTCTAGAAGACGCGCGTTCGATTGATGCTCCACGGGCAGCGCGACGCGACGCACGCGAAGCCGCGCTCGGCATGAATAAGTACCTCGCGAGAGATGAAAAAAAAACACACACACACACGCACGCACAAAATACAGACAGGCGAGATGTAATGACAAAAAAAAGCACGTCATTGATGGAACGCGACGATGCGCGGACCTGAATGGGACGCGCTCGTTGATGTCGACGCAGTTTCTTTCATCTCGAAAAAGAAATCTGCTTAGGCTTCGCTTTTCTTTTTTTCGCTCTCTCTCTCGTCCGACGTGACATGCCGCGCGAGACTATTTCGGCTACCATTCGGCGAACACGTCACGTCGTCCGACGTCGCGTCGTCGTTTCGGCGGTGGCGTCTGCTCGGCGCCGCGGCGACAACGTTTGCGCGGCTCATCCTGCATTCATATCTATCCCCCGGACGGCCGAAAAGCGGCGCCGTCTGCTAATGAAATCCAGGGTGTGTGCGCTCGGCATTCAGGACGAAAGCGAAAGCTAAAACTTGGAGTAATTCAACTTGCCACCCTCGTCCGCTGGCAAATTTACGTGCGGAAGGAAATGGAGTTCTGAAGTTCTACCGAAAAGGCGAACTACTACTCGACCGGGCATTGTATCTTCTCCTAGGTAGGAATTGGTCAGAGGTCCTTCTAGCCCTCGGCCGCGAAAGAAATCTACGAGACGGCGGTTCCACGCGATCGCGGCGACCGTGCTGACCCGCTCCACGGAGGACGAAGCAACGCGCAAACTGGTTCTCGATCAATTTGTAATTCGAAGGAGGTTCTGCTCGCTGAACTCGTCCGAGCGCGCCGGCCCGTCGGGAGGCTACCTGTTGTGCGCGGCTCGCGGTCGTCCCGATTCGTGCCGGTAAATTATACGCGTTACCCTCCTCATCTGCATACGAGGTCCGATCGAGAGCGCATTAAAATGCATTATGATGCTCGCGCGGCGGGCGCGCCGTGCTGCTTAATATTTAATTATGTTTGCTTTGGTCGCGTTCACCGTCGGCTCCCGTTTAATGCAGCGACGCAGCGGTCGAAATTGTGGGCACCTTCGAGCGGGGCTTGCGCGCCACCGCCGCTAGACGATGCGCGCGTCCGACTGCTCTATGAAAGTACACGAGATTGGAAAGTTATTGTCGCGCCGACGTCGGTGAAACCGGCGGCGCGATTTTTCGTCGCGTCTCGCGAGTGTCGCGCGCGCCGAGTTTCTTTTCGCCATAAACGCCAACCGTTGAGCGGCCGTCGTTTGTCACAGTCCGTCGTCGTCGTCGTCGCGGACGGGCCGCGCGGAACGAGTAAAACTAGTTGATGTTTACAGCTACGAGCCCGTGACGATGACGATTGTGAAAAAGCGAGAGAGAAAAAAAAACAACAGCAACAACAAAGCACAACACGAAACGCAGAGCGCCCGTCGGCCGTCTCGGCGCGTCGCGCTTATTATCGCGAGGGCCGCGCGCGTGCGGAAGCGCGCCGAGCGTCGAGGGCGTCGCGCGTTCGGGCGTCCGTGCGCGCCGCGATTTCGTGCCGTCTGCTCTTTACGAGGCCGGTCGTAATTGCGAACAAAGTGTTCGCTATTGCCACCTCGGCCATGCGTGCGCCGCGCGATGCGCGAGCGGTATAAATTTTACAACCAGATGACTCTTGATAAGAGATACCGTTTGATAATGTTAATTCAGCGCGCGCAAAAATAGCACGTCAAGTTTCTGATTTCGAATTTTTATCGGCCGCGATGCAAACGTCCCACGCACGTCCACCGCGATCTACGGCGTTTTAAACAATTAAAATGTGCTCTTCTATTTCTGGAATGAGAAGCCACGATTAATCACCGGTGTGAACCGAGCGTCAGATTCGTGCGGTTTTTCTAACGTTAGTTCTCTTTGACTGTGAGGTCACCAACTGGGAATTTCAAATTTAAAGCAATCTAGGTTGTGTGTTGGAAGAAATATTGTATACAAAATTACAATCGATGATCAGCATTCGATTGCGATCAAGCACAATTTGAAATGGCCTGGACGAGTCGGTAAAAAATTAAAATACATTGGATATTGACTAAATGTCGCGCAGAAATCACTGAACATCACCATGCAATTTCGTATCACCTGTCAATTTTTTTCTGAGCATGTTTGTAAAAAAATGACGTCGTTTAAAACGCATAGAAGAATGTTGTCGTAAATTAAATAGCGTTCGCGTCTTCTTATGCGGCAAATTCGTAGTAAATTGATGACAATGTGGAACAATGCCAGCAGCGAGGCGAAGGAAATTTCCGTTGGAACTATCCGTTAGATAGGTACGATTTGAAGTTAAGGGCGCAGCAGGTACCTACATCCAATCTAACAATGAGCCGAAAGCGATGAGACGCACCTGAGCGCCAGGCCGTCTTCGCCAACCTGCCCGATTTGTCGTCATTGTTCGCGCGTTTGCTACCTGTCGGCCGGTGCCATTTATTGTTTCCACCACGTTCCGCGGGCACGTCATAACGCACAACGCGCGCCCGTCGCAGGGCGAGTCGAGACCTCGAGGCACCAATCTCGCGGCAAGCGTTCGACCACATCGGATCGTTCGCCACGCGCGCATTGAATAAATACACAATAAAATCATTTCGGGGCCGGCATAATTCCAGCCGCAAAATTCTACCTACCTATCTACCTACCTGCGTGCCGACTGTTGCCCAATCCCTTACAGTCCCAGATGGTACGACATATATCTCACGAGCCCTCCAACCTTTACGCGGCGTTAGTTGCAGCGCGTCTACGACTACCGTTTCTTTTAACTGACGCTTGCGATGTTGAAAATATATCGATACATCGATATTTTATTTTCTGATATATCGATATAACGATAATAAATTTGGACTATCGAAACAGTATAAAAGACGATATTTTTTTAACCAAATTATAATATATATATATTATTATATTATAATATATATTATAATATATATAATGATAAATTTTTTGCATTTCCGACGGTCGAATGTTTGCGTTGACCGCACGATGACGACAAAAGGGTGAGCCAACGCTCTGGCGACAAACGAGCGTATCCGAATCCGAAGCGGGCGCACGCGAAATCAACAACAAAAAAAAAAGAAAGTTAAAACCAATCCTTGCAAGACGAAAAACAACGCTCACGAAAGCTCGCAGCTCGCGGTGCTGACAAACCGGTTTGAGTTCGGATTTAATTGTAAGTGCCTCCGCTTCCATGCTAATTAGTATTATTGAAATAATAATTACTCATTTATCGCTCGTTTGAATAGATTTAAATTGCATTAGCACGCTAACATGTTTTTGAGAAAAGAAGAGAAAAAAAAAAAGGTAAATGGAGTTGAATAATTCAACAAACGCATATGCAGGCGCGACTAAAAAAAAAATGAGCCATTGTGCACACATTGAGCGTTATTAATTTATGCGATTAATATCTGTCCTGTGCGTCAGGATTATTGTGAAGCATGTGTCGCGCACTTCAGGTACATCGTGAGCAATGAGTCACATCGCGCGTTTTGTTATTTTTTCAGCGCGCGCTGTTCACATAGGCGACTAGCGCCGAGGAAACTTTACAAGCCGCCTTGACTACGACGTGCTGGATAAAATCTCGCGTTCAAATGAATAAACAATAGTCGAGCGGAACGACGGCATTAACATGATTTATTTGCGTGAACGTTTAGGTCCAAAAAATGGCCGGAGCGCACACAGCCGGGCGCGCGAGGCAAACAAGAAGTACAAACACCTCGCGCATGTATAATGAAATGTTAATTGACGCGCAAGACAATAAGGGCACGAATTATCCAGGCATGTAACACAATAAAAGTTGTTATTACATTCAGCCGGCGTATTGTGTATTTTTATTGCATATAATTACGAGCGCCTGCGTTTATTTTATTTACTTCGGCGCGCAGTCTACATATTACACATTGCTTGACATTATATCTATTTGCCTATTTGTTGTTTTGCATTAATTAGCGTAATTGCGCTCGGCGGTGTTTGTTACGGTCGGCGCACGTATCGACCACGAATTGATTAAATTACTTTAATTTATTTGCAGCTGAATATTTGCTACAAAACGGCTTGTTTTCCAATTCGATGCGTCCTTGGGATAACAAAGTTCTGTGCGTTTTGTCGTTGTCATGTTGCGCTCGTATTGCATTAAGTGCGCGATTTGCGGTTTGCAATTTTGTGCGTGTTTTTTTTTGCTTAAGCCGGAACATTTTTTAATTGCGCGAACGGACAAGTCCATTAAAACGCCGACTGAAAGCGAAAAGAGAAACTGGAAAACGTATTTGTCTTTCACGCTTTTCAGTTTGCACATATTTAGATAAAACCATATCCAGTTGTAACTGTCTACTGTTATACGTAACCCCGAAAATACAGTAAGCTCCCTGACTATGGATTACCATGGCAAATTCGTTTCTTTTGTGATTTTCCAACGTTCCTCATTAAGATCTTGAAGGTCTCACATTTGGGCGCAGACCTTCGGTGTAGCGCTGCATGTGCAGTGAAACGCGGCCAGCTGGCTGCCATCAAATCCATACAGGTCTAAATTACACAGTCTGACATGAAAAATTTCCGTTCAAAATTCCTACAAATTGAAGTCAAAGTTCGGATTTCGGCATCGATTTCCGCTTACAGTCTGCGCCGAAATTGTATTTCAAAGACATGATTACATGGAGAAAGAGAAACAAGTTTCGCAAAGGAAATTGTGCGCAATTGATGAACGAAACAAGTGGCGCACTCGCAGGTTGTTATAACCAGCTTCAACTCTGAACTGAACTAATGCACCACAATGTTCTCCCTTCGAAACTTTCCGCTCTACTCTACACAACGCACAGCTGCGTAAGCGCTGCGCACGCGCTCTGCGGTCGGGCAGAGCCGGAGCCGGAGCTCATAAAAATTTGCGTCACTTTCAGAACTCGCGCAGCAATTTGCTAAAAGCGGTCTTTCTTTCTATTTTTGTTTGTTACGAAATTCTCTATCTAACGAGATGTTAGAAATTTCTTCAAAAACTTTGAGTAGAAAACGATGTCAAGAATGACCTGAAACGAACAAAATTTGAACTTTGTTCTCGATTTGTTAAAAAAACTAATGTGTTAGAACACTTTTTTAGCCAGATTTGAAATCAGCACTAAATCAGCAGACATTTTTAATGGGTTTAGGCTCTTAAAAAAGTATTCTCTAGCAATATAGTTATCGAGACGGCGTTTGTTCATGGAAAATTTTCATGTAAAATCATAAAAGTTCGTGTATCGAATTGTGCAAATGATTCATCGCCCAACTAAGGATAGATGTTAAAATGAATATGATATATTTTAAAACGAGAAGAGCAGGTGCATTTAAAAGACATATGAAACAGGTAAAATCTCTTGCTAAACGGGTTATGCAAAAAAAATCGCCGTGCAAAATTAGAATTATATAGTATTTTTAATTGTGCTTCAACCAGTTTTTGGCAATAATGGCAATAAAGCAGACCGTTTTAAAGAGCATGGCAATATTTTTCGTCTGGATTAAATTGTCCATAACTCTTTATGCAAACAATTCGGCGCGCCAATCAGTACATATTCACGATTTGATGTCAGTGACGTATGTTGATTCGTAATTTTTCATTCATTTAAACCTTGCACGAGTAAAATAACTTATTGCAAATTATATCGCTAACTAGGCACCAGTGTTGTCTCGAATTATCCAGCGCAATGCGATTTCAATGTTCACTCACGAAAATGTCTATTTTAACGACATGCGTGTTTACATAAGGCTTGTTGGCGAAACTAGCGTAGTCGAAGATCTCGCTAGGCGCGCACAACATTTCCAACAACGATGTGTGGTCAACTTAAGTCAACCGCAATTGATAGCCAAACATTGAAAATCACGTAATTGTCTCACTTGCTCATTGTCTCACAAAAACCTTACAGAAACCATGCCATTGAACGAATCTGCTCTGTATGCGTTGGTTATTACAAAAAAAAGCCTTGACGAACGTTAAACAGTTACGAGAGTCAAGGCCAATCTGACCGATTGCAATACCAAACATTTTACGTTACATACTATGTTACAGATCACTTTGTTTATTTCAACTGTTTCAACTCTATCGTTTGATACCAAACTTGGCTCCTTTTGGAGAAATTCCCTTCATAATGAATTTAATTTTACCCCATAATTCAAACTGAACTTTGGTATAGCTATGATAAATAATTGTAAATAATACAACAGTGATTTTATGGCAGATATCTATTGTCACGTGTATTTTAAACGGGTATGCAAGTTTGACAATCTTGATATAGCCACGCCGAATAATTTTTGATGAAACTAGTGCCATTCGAAAGCTGAGACATCGTGGGATAAAGATCTGCGCAGATGATAAATCCACGATTTTCGATGACCTTGATGTAATTCCTTATGGGACTATATTTCGGAAGGTTGGTCGGAAAGGCTTCGTCGAAGCAAGCCCAACGCGAAGTAAACGCGCCCTCTTAGGAGTCCGGCAAGCCCGACAGCGTTTGACGATTTGGCTCGATCGGTCGACAGTTGGCAGTTGGTTCGCCGACATTGTTTAGCGGGGCCCGTCAACATGCGCGATGTTTACGATTATGGTTTATTTTTCGCCCGCGCCCGTCCGAACATTTCTGGAGCGCTGTGCGGCGTCGGGGGTCGTTAAAAAAGAATCGGGCGTTTTAAAAACAGCGTCCGCCGTCGCTCCGCGCGCGCCTGTAAATAGCGCCGAACGTCTCGTAAAACCCCGTAATTGATGGCGTATTTATGCGCGCCGGCGCAAAGATTGATTCCGCGTGTTTATCGCGCCCGAAGTGATTCCGCAAATATCGCAAGTTCGTGAATTTTTATATTTTTAGCGAGCCGCGTTCGCCGCCATTGGCAGGAAGGCGGAAACTTTCGAACGCGCGATCGACGCATTAACCCGTTCTTTACCACCGTCCTCGTTTGCGAACAGTAAAATGAGCATTTCGCCAATTTCGACAAGTGTCTGAAGCGAAAGTTTGCTTTATTTCCGACATTTTCGCTAAAATATTAAGAGATATCAGTAATGGTTTGTGGAAAACGAATGATTCTGACTAAATTTACCCGGGAAGGGATGGGTTAACGTGTCGAATAGGAACATAACACAACACTCTGCCGAGAATGTTGCGCTTAAATCACCAACCACGATCCGTGAAATTGATTTAACACAAATACACAGCATTTCTTATCTGGGCGATGATTACAACGTATAAATAAACACGCGAAAATGATTGTAGGGATATTTGCAGTATTTTTTGCATTTCCATGTCCTAACTGACTGAAATTGTTGTAATTTGTGGTATCATCTATCGATTGGTCGTGTCGGTCGAAAATAACATCAACATCACAAGCTTACAACTTCTTGCGCAGTACCAATTCGGATCGTAGCAAACTCCAACGTTCGACTGTCTGCGGCTCTGCATCGATTTTACGTGGCACATGCATTGCGATTCGGCGATAACGTGCGCGGCTAGTGGGCGCGCGAATCTTTTTAAATAATCGGCCCGATGCGACGTGCGCGTTTTTATGCAACGCTTGTCCTTCGCGGCGCGACGTTGCGCCCATTTCGAATGTACGAATATGCAAATTTACACGTTTTGGCTCGCGCAAACAGGATTCATTCATTTCCTTGACGGCGATATTTATCGCGGCGACGAGCGCGCTTTCTTTCCACGCCGAAATTACTTCTGATTGTGCGCGAATTAATTTTAGACAGAGGCGTGTTGTTTCGCTCGCAAACCCGCCCCTCGGCCGTTCTTCCGAACTTCCGTTCGTCTCTTGATAAGAACGTCGGCGCGCCGAAATGAGGTGAACGCGCCCGGATTTTTTTTCGGCGTGCTCGTCTCCGGGCGCGCTCCGCATTAGCGACGGCCGCGCGGATGCTAATGCTAACACGGGAGTTGCCTTATTTATGCCCGCAAACGCGTTCGGAATGAAGCGTGTTTTCGCTTTTCGCTCTTCAATTATTTATAGATTGCGACTTTTCCACGCGTTTCGCGCCGAATCGACCGCGCGCCAGCCATTAAATTCAACCGAACCGAACGGGAAGCCGAAATTTACGACGGCGATAAATTGTGCGCTATTACGCTTGCGCACTTACGGGCGGTTGCTATTCCGATGCGCGATTCCGAAAAGGTTTACAGCTCATGACGATAAGTAGTTGATTATGTCATTTTTTCGGCAACCTTACCGAGTTGCACATATCAAAAATTCGGTACGCAAATTCCGATGATTATTTGATTTGGCCGTATTGAAAAGAACCGGTTCACATATTGCGGATTAACGTATGGCTTTCAATTGGAAATTTGCAAAAGAAAACGGCACGGCGTATACTAATATGTTGACATTTGCAAACAATACAGAATCATTACATACTGATTCGTAAGTAAAGCGCAGCAGTTTGTAATATGGTAAAACAATTCCGGGTTTTAAGTGCCCTGTTTGCGTGTGCTAAGATGGAGCAAAATGTTGGCCATTTATCATTTTCAAAATGCATGGCGTTCCGACACTATTGTATTACTTATATACGATCGAATAAAATCAAGTTATAAAGGTAACCTTTTGCGTGATTATACGACAAATTTGGCCATCAGAATAGCAACCGCTACGGTTTGCGCCGTCATAATAGGGCAGCAGTAAACTTGATTTTCTAATGTTTGACACATCACCGAATTGAATCCCCGAAAGGCATTATTCGGTGTAACGTGAAATTGCGAAACTTTACGCACGGCGCTGTTTCGGCCAATTTCGATCACATTTGCGGCGGAGCGTTGCATAAATTAATACAAGCATTATGCACGCTCGTTTAATGAATATTCCATTTCAACGGTTGCATGAATAAAAAAACACGCGCCGTGGACAGGAATTACATAATTAATAATTCATTAAATAGTCCATTACATCGCGCGCGACGCCGACACGTATATTGCGCCCCTCGGCGCAGCGCGCAGCATCGGCCCATAACGAGCGCGACGTTACAGGCCAAATGTGCGCCGCCGTCGAACTTGGATCGGCACCGATGACCGCCGATGCATCTGCGTCCGCAACGTGCGCGGCGCGCACGATATATCGATAGCTTATTATTAGTTTTAACGATATTTTATTTTTTGATAAATCGATGTAACGTTATTTAATTTGCACTATCGAAACGGTATAAAAGTCGATTCCTTTTTTACCAAATTCTAATACACATATAGAACCGAGTCCTAAATATCATACTGGAACACAAAACATCGATTCTTTTCCGATTCTATTCAAAGGCGAGCGCAATACATCGATATTATGCAATTCGAACGCGTCGCACGCCGGGCGTAATTTATGCGCGCTTCCGTCGCGTCGCACGTTTCGACGTTGTGTCGATGGGTGACAGGGCTAAACAGGCGGGCGGCGTTCGTGCTCTCGAAATATTCGTACGGAAGACATTATTGCACACGTACGCGCGGCGCGCATCGACCGATCGACAAAACGCCGGCGCGTTGCAACATTTCGTAGGTTGGTTGGTCGAACGATCGGACACGGAGGCGCAAGGGATGAATGCGAAACAAGCCGCACGTCGCAACGCGCACGATATCTTTCGATGCCCAGCGCGCGTCCCGGTCGTTTGCCGTGCAAGCCGTCGCCCTGCCCCGAACGATTCCAATTAAAGTCGAACGCAAAACAACAAAACGACGTCAATACAACGTTCGATCGAACGCCAGCGCGGCAAAAACTACCTGACGCTGCCCGGCGCGCCGACGAAAACGTATCTGCTGAAAGCGTCAATATCGTTAATATTGATTGGCGCGCGCGGCCGCCGCTGCGCGAGCGTTTGTTGACAGATAACCGATGCATGGCGGCGTTGATAATGCAGTCGTGCAACGACGCACGAAACGATTAAGTATCAGCACCGGCGACCGAACGCGGCGTAGCACAATGAGGTGCATTCAAGTCGAGCGATCGTCTCGTGTCGGTCAATAATGCCGTCGTTGTTTGAGAGTGAGAAATTGCGATATTTAAGGAAATCCTAGTTGATCGTTTACTATTTCATTCTGTGGCATTGTGCATTGTAGGTTTTATGGACGCGTCGATTGTTTGAAGACCCAAGTGATAGGTGATTGTGGTCTATAATTACACCTTGTAAAATTCCATAATTAACCGGTGTATGGCGGCGACGCAATTATGCATTACTTTGCGCTGATTATTTTAATTGTCTGTTGCCGCACGGTTGAGAATGACTACAAGGTTTGCATACGATTCGGATTTGAGATATCACGATAATATGTAACTGCGATGCAGTCACAATTTAGAGAGTCACAACAACCAAATGATACGAATAATACGAACCAATCAATATATCAGTCGAATCGTGCTTGGGCTTAATCGAAAGGTAATGCAAAATTTTCTGCATCACAAGTTATGGCCATTTTAGCCAATTTCCCATGTATTTTAAATGGATAGGCGTTTTTTATTTTAAACTGAAACATAACTTGTGTTTGTGAATTTAACTTTTATAGCCAGGCCTGATATACAAGTATAATAATTATAACATGGCTCACTGCCAGGTATTCACAAACATCGATTTTCCTTCTCGTTTTTTTGTTTCGCCGTATGCGTTTTATGACAAGCCTATCGGTGATAAGCTCGGTGTGATAAGGTAAATAAGAATCAACGTGTACCATTTTTAAACCGCCGGTGTTAAGTTAGCAATAAATAGTTTTCTCCTCGAAGAATTGCAAGTTCGATTAGAAGCCCAACCCCACCGATATCAAATTGTGCTTATCGCCATAAAAATCGTTAAGAAATGCACAATGTGAATATGTACTTATTGTCACGCCGTGATTAGGTTGAAAATAGCGCTAGAAATTTGAGCAACACATGCTCCAAAACTAGGTAAACATTTGACAATTACAACTTTTTAAATATCGTTTTGTTCAGTTTTTGTCAGGATTACGAATCTATAACTTAATTTCGTTCTTTATGTAAACAATATGCATCTGAAATAAAATCTTTTTTTTGTATTTTGTACTAATTTCAGCTCACAGATTCGTAATACTGACAAAAAACAACTGAGCCAAATAATATAGCTTGTAGATATGTGGATAGTATGGCTTTCAAGTCTGTTAGTAAAATTCCAAGCGTTATCAACATATACAAATACCGACTACTCCATGGCAGTGTTTGTTTTTCAATTAGGGCCGTTTTGAAAACTTTCAGATGCATACATTAATTTAGTCGCGCCACGATTCGCAGTCGCGGCGGCACGCATTTGCATAATGCCGTGTAGAAAATGTGACTGATTGTCAGTAAACCATTGCGGCCGAGCGGACGGCATCGGCGTCGGCGAAAAACACGAGCCGCTCGGCGAGACGAAATTGTAAGCGATCGCTGGCGCTCGGCACGAAACGAGCATCTATGGCTGTTGCGAGCGATTATTTATTGTTATTATTGAAAAAGTCATGGCCGACGAGGAGCGCAGGGACTGTGACCCATACGAGAACTCTTCGAAGAGCGAACGGCACGAAGCACGACGATCCGACCACGACGCGCCAGCCACGAAAAGTTTAATGCGCGCCCAACTAGAAAGACTAGAAAACACATCGCGGCGAAGGCGCAGGCCGCGCCATCAAATAAAGAAATAACTATTGATACTGGAAATTAGTTTGAACGCAGACGCAACGGAGGTATAATTTTCGACGGGTTGCGCATCGCGTGCTGTTGGCGAGCAGCCGATTGTGAGGTGCGATGGGACCTCGAGTGCGGCGTACTCGGATGCATAGATGCGGTGCGAGATCGTCGAAATTTGGCAGTTACGCCCGCTGCTGCGCAGGATTCCGCGCATTACTTTTGTAACGATAGCCAGCCATAAATATTTCATCCCTGCCTGTCGAGTCTTGGCTGGACTATCCAATAAATCACTCTGCGACTTTCTATAGTCCTCCTAGTGCCAGGGTCCGCCGTAAATCCGACCGGGCCGGAAGTCTGGAGCAACCTCCACACCCCACCGGACAGGGTTACTTATATGGCCGGAGTTTCGTATAAAATGCGAATGCTCATCTTCGCCTCAACAACATTGACGTCTTCATTTGTCAACACATTCGAATTTGCCTCCATTTTGAGGCTCTGGAAATGGATTGTTTGGTGGATAGTAGGAAGCGGCTCGGGCGATTTCGACATTTACAAAGAGGCTCCAGGCGATTCCTAGAGTCATACGGTGGGAGAAATCGTTGTTACATTTGAGATGAGAGATGATAGATAGTCGCATTATTATTAAAGAAAAGAACGCCCTAATTATGTATTGCCCAATGGCCCGATAACAATTGTTGGCTGCCACTGCCGGGGTGATATTTGTTAGGAACCCTTTGCTTTTTGGCAAACATGTGCGCTAGCGTTCTTTAGCGCCTACAGCATTCTTGAAATATATTATATATCAGATATAAGAAAACTGAATTTGAGAAAAGAATTACAATCGAGATACCCAATATATATCTATTTTGAATTCATACAAGATAACAGAACAAACCTGCTACTTACCGTACAGCCCATTTTTACTCGTGTTTTGAGCGCGATCTGCTTCCACTCTTGTCTGTGTTAGCAGTCAAATGCATAATTCATCTGTTTCGTTGGATTTGTATGCCGAGAATTGCTGCGAAACCGCAGAAAAACATGATTCGAGTAGTTGACACCGTCCACGCATTAAGGCTATGAGGAGTATAAAGATTATCCGTAATGTTACAAAGGCAAATAACTCAATTATACGTGGAAAGCCTGATTGCTCAATATGAAAGTAATACGACATAATCATCTGATTGTGAGTGGTCTGTAATTTGCATTTCCAACATACCCCATGTCGATCCTGATGGCATTAATGCTCAGATGAGAATCGCACCGGTTACTAATTCTAAGTACAAGACAAAGAAGTATTGATGTTACCTGCGATGCAAACCGGTTCTGCGTCCACGAAGGATATACCTACGCGCATAGCCTCTCTATCATCGCATCTGCGTCTCCAAAACGTTGGCACCCTCGTCTGCGACCCGCCGTTCGGTGCGATGCGAATCATAAGCTAATTAGTGCGATCCGCTGAAAATCGACAACGCCGCCATTCGATGAAAATGCAACGTCTCTAATGGACATCACTCAGATTGCCGATCGGCGCGCGCTGCGCACTGTCAATAATCTCAATACCCTCGGTCTTCAACGCGGAGTGCGCGCCGTGCGCGTGCTTTACTAATTCGTGTGGAAGTGCGAAAGCGTACGCAAGCTGTAAACGAACCGGTTCGAACCGGTCCGCTCGTCCCCGCGCTGTTGGCACAATGCGTTTTATTCATTCGCGCGCGCGCGCGCGGCGCGCCCGCAAACGAAATACGCCTAGCCATCGCGATCGCTCTCTCGCGGCGCCGACGCATTTGAGCATTTGTGTGTGTGCGCCCGTCGCAGCGGTGAACGTATTCAAATCGCATCGCCGCGCCTGACGAGCCGTCGATTGTGAATTTATTTCAGGCTCGTTCCGCGATCAATTTTCTGCGCGCGAGCGAAATTGATCATCGCTCGCGAACGCCGTCGCGGTCGGGATAAACAACGGATTAGTCCGGCCACGCCGATCTTGCATCACTCATTTACGGCTTCGAGGCTCGTGTGCTTCCACGTCCACGCGCGGCGGAATAATTATTACTTGTTGGCTAGTTGTGCGCTCGCGTGCGTGCGATCTTGTTACATATTAATTCAGCGCATTTCTCATAATCCACGAACGATAACAATTCGACTTCTAGGCGGTGCCATTATGCGATGCGCTGAGCGCGACTCGTTGCGCGTTTCGGCCGCCTCGATTTGCTCACCGGTAGCGACGTTTTGCGTCCCATATGAAACACGTGGGTGTCATTACAACCAACGGAACAACTCATCGTGCAGCACTGTAACCACCAACGTATCGATGCCAAACGCTCAAGTTGTTGATGATCTTGTGTAGTGACCTAATCAGCTTTACAAACAGCCACCCTTGCAGTTGTTACGGTTTTTCTAATATCTGTTTAGTCTCTACATGTTCTAGCGTCTAGAGCAGATAACGCTTTTCTCACGCTCGTTGCCGTGCACTCGAGTCAGTCGTTCCTGAACACCCTTCAACACAGCGTCTGAAACTTATGTAGGCGACTGCACTTGTATTTGGAAATTTACTGAGTCCCCATTTAAAATGCATGTAAACATAGGTTTACCCATTCAAATCATTGATGCATAATTAAATGATTTTTTGTGCCACTGAAAAGAAAATTGGCTGTTGGTATCTTTACATAGTGCCCAACTCTCAACATCGAGTTTATTCTTCTTCTGAAACTACTCAAGTTGGATATCAAGATAGAGATTTTTTTAATACTTCATTATTTGCGGCTTGTATTCTCTGATATTTGTTCCGACGCTTTAATCTGCAATAAAACAACCCGAACGGCACATAAACGTCCACCGTGGGCCCGGGCTGTTCGACATTCATGGGACATTGAATATCCGGGCCCAGCATAGCTGGAAATGTCGGTTAAATGCGAATTTTAAAAATTACTTTTAGACTAAGGGCGCGTAGTTTGCAATCGTGCATTTGTCGTTATAATTATCTACGGACCGTGTGGTTTTTTTTTGTCAGCACCGGTATGAAAATATGGTGCGAAAATTGTAATTACAATGTATTTTATGCCTCCACTATTCAAAAAAACACACACATGAAAAAAAAAGACGTAAAAATAGAAATTATAATACATTTGCAACTGATAAATACTGGTTAACGAAGTGAATTAATAACCCATGAATGTCGAAAGACAATTATCCGAATAAATTAAGGAAAATTTCTAGAAAAATAAACGTACCAATCACATTATAGATGCTTGTTACTATATTATTACGCGCCTATTACTCGTAGGTAATATACTTAACAAAGTCCAATGTTAGTGAAAAAAAAAACCACACCCTCACCCGGGGATAAAACCGACAACCTTCGACGAACGAACCTTCGTATCGTTATTACGATACTTGTGTTATACATGCACGTAAAATTGCCCTGCTCGAGGTTTGGCTGCGGAGTTGCAGGTTCGGCCGTGACAAGACGCGCAAGTTAATGTTGCTAAAATTGTTACCATGGTGAACTTCATCAAATTCTTAAGCCTTTGGTAGAGCCACACATTCAACAATACGACGCTACTGGTGATTTTGAAATTGCCAACTTCACGCGAGGGAAAAGGAAAAACAGCGCGAAGTATAAAATGAAATTTTCGCGAAACGCGAGGCGCGAAGTTACGCGCCTGGGATTGAACGCGAATTGATAAATTTGTTTATTTTCACTCTCACCTTATGTTTTTGGCAATTTTTCAACCGACCAGCTGGCCGACACGCGTTCGCTATTGCCATGCGAACGAAAGCGTGCACGCTTCATGCACATCGGCGGCGGCGGCCGGAGAAGCGGCATGTATAATGTCGACGGCGGCGCGGCTCGCGTCTACGCGGAATATTCAGCGCTCGATAATCAAAAAAAAAGGTGTAAACAATTACGAACGATTTTTTGCACGTGATCGTTGATGGTAATAAAGCACGAGCTGGCGTTGCGCGGCGGCGGCGGCGTTCACGATTAGTATGCTCGCGTGTAATTCAACGAGAGCGACAAGAATAACTTGCACTTGCGGTCGTTAGACGTCGTTGCTAATTGTGAGCGACTTGGACGCACATTTAACGGGCCCAGATCCTTGCATCAGACACGGAGAGACGTAACAATTTGCAGTTACTGTCTTACACGCATCGTCGTCGTTTTGTCGCTGCGAGACGTGCGAAATACGAGTGCAACAAAAATTAATTAGTATTTAATTTAGCGCGGCGCGCACCTGATAAAGTATCCGAGAGGCGATAAAGCGGAGCTGGCGCACGCCAGGCAAAACGTTTTTTTTTTGTTTTGTTTTGTTTTTCTTTTTGCCAACTCTGCATCCGCATGAATCATCCATCAAACTTAAACAGTTAGGAAATACATAATGCGCAGTATTAACACTTACGCTCGTTCCATTTGTGCCGCAATCAAAATATGTTTTTTTCTACTATATATAGCATTCAAGTTATAACATTGTTGTTCGGTTGTTGCGTTCGATTTAGTAATGGCATAATCGTTTATTTGTTATATACTCTTAATTGTTCGGAGTTATCGCTTTGATAAACCTACCGAATGCACTTAATTAATTGGTTGGAACACTCGCGATAACCATGTGGTCATGAATCGCTACATAATTACTTGTGACGTATGTAAGTTATACACGAATTGTCTTTGAAACGAGGCGAAAATGTCGTTTTGTGGAAAAGAGCGTTTCGTTCTCTCCGTTACCAATATTTACCGTAACATTTGTGGCTGCACTTGTAAAAAAAACAAATATTTATACGTTACCGCGTTTCATGGGCGATGGGAATAAAAATTATAAACATGATGTCAGAAATGCCAGATGTGATGCTTCATAAAAATTAAACCCAACGTTTCGGATTCGTTTTTATTTTGGGCCGCAGACTCCGCCATGGCTGAATCCACCAGTGCAAAGCAACTAACACTGGGTATTTTTACCGGCGTTAAGTTAGCAATACGGTTTTCGCTAAGTCGTGTTCTTGTGGAATATTTGGCAAACCACGTGCAAGTAATAATAGATTTGTATAGCATTTTTAATTGTACGTCGACCAGTGTTAAGCGCATTTGACATCAGTAATCAATGCATGCAAATTTATTCGCGTACCTGAATAAATTTTGAAGGCGTAATCCAAATGTAATTTCATCAATTTTGTAAGGTCTCGCCTACTGATCACTAACTATTATATAGTTTTATTGTACCTAGTACCTAGGTGTAGGTATGTTAGTAAGTCGTTTAGCAAAACTGCAGTGGGTCAAATGAATCGGTCTAAATATACTTGCTTTTAGTGCCAACTTTTGAGAATGTACATTTATCATCAAAATAACGGAATATTATTTTGAATCGGTATACTATTAGGTACAATGGTAGAATAATAATATAATATCTAAATTAATTGTTTTTGTAAAAGGTGATGAGTGATGACTTATCACACAAGTCATGAAATTCATTCTAATGCTCATTTTCTTCGCTACAACTTTGCCATCGTTGTTATATTCAATGAGGAACAGTCAAATTTTTAATTAAAACAAAACGCTCATTACTTATTACTCTCCGCAATGCTTATTGAGTTCGAAAAGTAATCCTCAATGAATGTATATCTAATAAGTAGGTAACCTAACAAGAATGGTAGTAAGCAGTGCGATGCTGATGTTTCTTTTCTAAAAATCAACGGGGAATTTCTCGTTGAAATATCTCTTGTTGCAATATTATTTTCTCCGCAAGAAAAATTACGTGATGATCCTATGAAGAACCTGCATAACCATTTTAGGCGTGCACAGCGCAAATCTGCTAGTCTTGCTCTCTGACTAGTTATATGTGTGCCACGTTCGAAATGTTCAGATCTTGCAAAATGTCCGAAGACAGAGTGCAAGAAATACTGCAAACAATTCTTCCTTATTGCCGCCAATTTCTACGCGCTGAAATGACATAAAAATATTCCACTTGCCGGTCTTGCTTGGGCGACATTTGCTTGTCGTTGCGTGTAGTAAACTTCCCACGGTCTACAGCAGAGTAAAAAAAGAGTCAATTCGCTACTAAAGATTTCGCAATTTTGTAGAATCAACAGAATTTAAGTAGATTAATGCCTTTTGGTGGTTCCGTCTATTTCCATTTGCACTTTCACAATTAAAGTACACAAAATTCAACGCGCTTTGAGATGTTTCCGTTTTCCGGCTGAATTCTTCAGTTTTAGTTTATTGCGTTATTCACAAAACTGTATTTAACGAAAACAGAAAACTGTTCAATAATACCTTATCAAATGCTATAAATTATTGACATGTAATCACCCAGCAGACTGCTCGAGTGCAATCGCATTAACGGTTCCTCTCAAACCGGTTAAACTGCACGTTGGACGTGCGGACAAGTAAGTCGCATTATGTGTATCTATTCCAATTACATATTTTTGGAAATCGGTCACTTCTGATCGAAAGCTGCATACCAAACTTTGGTGGTTTTAGCAGTAGATTCACAGACCGCAGCTAGCACTAGTTTGCTCCACTGTAAAATTTCCATGTAAAATTTAGAAATCGTAAAAGATTACTAACAAATTTACATTTAACTATAAAGTTAATTTTGTATGACACGCCCAAAAAATTTCAAACGATGCTTATCACTAGCGGAAACCAGAAATGTAAATTCTGTATATGTTTTTTTTCTACTTGTGCACCGAAAAGCAGGCTTTTGTTCACCGCGAACAGTGCGTATAACTGTACTTTTTTCACAACTATTTTTTGCACAGCTACGCGCGTACCACGTCCTCGTCGGCTTTTCGTTTTATATGAACATTGTATTCGGTACATTTAATGGTTTCCGATTTGCACTCGAAGGAAAAGCGTTGTTTGCAACACGTGTGCGAAAGCTTTTTATGCCCTCGTGCTTCGCTCGTTGCACAAACGACTATTTGTCAGGCCCGAATAGGTGCACATGTATTTTCAATGGACACGTATTCGATGATTTAATCTCATTTTTGACTAACACCATCGGAAACCCGATGAAATGTAGCCTCTGAATCTGTTTTTTACGACTGCGACGAAATTCCCGCATAAAAATGTACAAATGATTTAGTTTGCATGGAAAATTTTCCATGCGATTTAAACGGGCACAACATGCTTGGACTCAAACGAAAGCTAATACGACGTTACACGTGCATCACGGCATCAGAAGTCACAACATTTTTAGCCAATATCCCATGTATATTATTTTGGAGTCGTTTCTGACCGACATGGCCAAACGATTTCGAATTGTGCTTGATTGCAATCGAAAGCTTTTGAAAAATTTCACGCGTTAATTTTACATATAAACACGCTCACGCAAACAAGATCGCGGCGGTAAACTTCGCACCTCTCCGCGCCTCAGTCGGCGTCAGAATGATTTGCTAATATTATTTTAAAAAATGCAAAGTTTATGTAATAAAATGATAACTATATACGCTAACGAGCAGCATGGAAAATCTGACGTCAATGCATTTCGAAAAGAAAACTTTGAAGCGATACGTTCGAGCCGTAATCGAACCGATGTCAATACAGTTCGTAGATAAGCCGAACGTAGTTGCGCGTCACGCAGATCTGCACGCTTACTTGCGAGAGATTAGGAATCAACGAATCGGGATGAAAAATCAGTCGGTGGTAATGATCGCGAAGAGTTCGTTAGCAAAATTACTGGTGGCCGGACGAGATCGTCCGCGCCGCGCGGCCGATTAATTAGATTTATTTTTAGGCACGCGCTCGGATTTGATAAATAACCAGTATCGATGATAATAATAGAATAGCGATAACTGACATGCAGCTTGCGTCACGCCTTCGCTTGTCGCGCATGCGCTTATTGTGATTGCGGCTGAGCGTAATTAAGATTTCAGCCTAAGAAAAACATGCCGATAAGGCAGTCGATGGCTGGCGGAGCATATCCAGGAGAGCATAGACGCACACATAGAGCGCGCACCGAAAGGGTGGGTATTGCGGGGCTGCTGCCTGATGAATTCGGGATCCGATGCTCCAGTCTGGTGCCGCACCCCTTCTAAGAAAGTACATGGAGGTAACGAAAACCGAGGATTTACCGTCTGCGCAAATCTGTATCCCACAATATTTTGCAATAATAAAAAGAAAAAGTTCTCTTTTCTTTTATAGCATTACGTTGCTAATGTTCAAATGGAATAACCCGACAATGGCTTAATCTTTATTACGCTCTCAATTTTGGAAATTTTGTTCTCAAGCAAAGTCAGTTTTATTTCTATCGCCCCCAATAAATTCGAAATTGGTGTGAAAATTTTTGGAATTCTCTGCCCAAAAAATCCATAATTCTATATGTGCCGGCAGCCATATACCTCTTTCTCTAGCCGCTTTTCTTATTGACCTGCTGGGACACCCCGTAACACTGGCCCTTTATTCATGTAGTTGTAGGTCATAAATCTTTCAACGCGAACGAAGTTATTGACAATGGTTGACATTATTTATAAATACCATAACGTTATTAAATTGATCAAGATAACTATTAAAAACCAAACATTCATCAAATTCTCTATAAACCAAACTTGGCTACTTTTGGGGAAATTCCATTAATAATGAATTACATTTTATCCTATAATTCAAACTGTATTTGGATATAGCTACGCTGAATAATATATGATGAGACTAGAAGAAAGATAAGAATTTTTTTTGTGTAATTATGCCAAAATATCGTGGGATAATGTTTCGGCAATTTTTATCGGTACGGTTTTGTCGGTAGCTAGACCGCCCCAAATTATGCTATGACTTCGAGAATCATGAGCGATCCGAAACTTGAGACCGCCATTCGAAGAAACGAGCCGCGCCAAACGGCGCTGTTGATTCAACAACGGAGTGTGCGCATTAGCAGTTGACGATTATCAACGCGTCGTTTTATAAACTAAAAATCGTGTTTGGAAACATCAGCGGCGACATTCGACACGTCAAAAGTGTGACACACTTCACGCACACGCGACACGATTGCAGCTCGAAGCGTTTTGTTTGCGCTTTCTGCCGGCGCTCAGCCGCGATAGATATTCGCCGCCGGCGGCGTCGTTTTCGATCTTACTTGCTCGACGCTCATTAAATCCTTCACCGAGCGCACGCACGCGCCGCGATCGAGTTGATTCCGTTCGTGGCGTCGACGGCGATCACACCACCCATCGCGACTTCCGATCTATTTTCGTCGTTCGATGCTGCGGCGATTAGCAATTTCTCCCGCAACGTCACATTCGCCGGCGCGCTCGTGCGCCATTGTCGCCTTTCGTCCAGTTACGATTCGAGCGACTGGAGAACGAGCTCGAAAATCGCTCGAAAACGTGTGTAAACAGTTTAGAAGACCACGCCGACTTTCTTGATTGTTTGCGGTTGTGGCGCGCTCGTTGTAAGCGATAATTGAATGAAGAAATAGATGGAAAAGTCTCACGTTCTTGGACGCACCGTAAATATGAAGATTTATTTGGTTAGGACGAGTGCGCTGTTATTAAAGCCAATCTCTCTGGCGATTATCGCGTTAACTGCGGCTTCTCGACAATCTAAGCGAGTGTCGACGAGTAAATCGACTTAGTTGCATCCGATCGTAAGCGGAATAACTCATCGTGCATTACTATAATCGAAAAAGTATTGCCACCGAAGGCTTACGAATTTTGGCTAGAGTTAATATTAGTTGAGATAATGTTTCGCTAATTTAACATTGCAATCGATTTTTGGCAAATGTGAGAAGAGGTACCTCTTCTCTCTTTTTCAAAAAATGGCAAAAATTAAAAATCAAATTAAACTAGCATAATCAACACAGAATTGAACGTAGTTTCGAATGGTAGTAAGAACTTTTGTCTAGAGTTAATATTAGTTGAGATAATGTTTCGCTAATTTATCATTGCAATCGATTTTTGGCAAATGTGAGAAGAGGTACCTCTTCTATC
>JAODGE020012687.1:0-12501 GCA_027574965.2 Ecitophya simulans | reverse complement strand
ATAAATATAAAGTAGAGGTGGGAATTGTAATGTTGTTGTTCTAACATGGCCCAAAGTGGTTTTTCACATATTCACGTATCGCCACATTCAATTTTTACTCCTCCGGAGCTTCGCCGAATGATTTGAACAACATGTATGAACTAAAAGGAATAATGAGTTTGCTGCCCAACTTTAAATGTATTGCATTGCCATAGTATAGTCTAGTAACGTATGCTTATTGACGCATTAGATGAGTACAATATATTGGCTATTACACATAAACCAAACTTTTTTTTCTATTTTCCATTTTTTAAAAATTGGATTCATATATTTTTTAGAGCGAATAAAAAATGCGCATTTTAACAGGGAAATTAACACGTTTAGAATCAACTTTAGGAAAGCGTGGGTAAAATTGAAGTGTCCAGCAGATCTGGCAGATCAGGTGGTTGGTGAACGTTCCGAAATGCATCCGCTAACATGTGACAATATCCTTCCAAAACTCAAATTTTAGCTAAATGTTTTCTTTTTTCCCTTAGACTTAAAATTTACTCGAAATAATTAGCAAAAAATCTTTTTCTTTAAAAATTATAATTATTGAATGTCGAAACACTGAACAGGAAACTGCCGCAAACATATACTAACAAAAAACTCACAATCAGTAAAAATAGTAACATTTATATCAAAGGTATGCAGTCCCCTTAAGGCTTCTTTCTAAAGCTTATATTTATTCTAGAACATTTCCATTCTTTATATTTATAGTCAGTATAATTTCATAAAGGATTTCCTTTCAAAGAATTTCCAGATGTCAACCTATAAAAACGTCTGGTTGGCTCCCAACAATATTAAATTGCATTTTATGCGTTCTACCTCGAAAATACACCTAAAGTATTCGCGTGTAATGCAATCCTATCGACAAACTATATCGAAACTATTGCGCTTGCAATACAATCGAATGCAATCGTATTTCAGGACGATACGACTAGCGGCGCAATGCGATTCGCTGGAATTTTCAATTCGCACTATTTTTGCTCGAGTTTTTTTTACGATTCTGCCTGCCACGCAATACCGACTTCTTACGCTGCCTACTCATGTACCTGCACAGGTACAACTTCCTTTGCGCTTTAGCCATTGCCAACGCCGACGCGATTTCAGGCACGACGCACCCCTAAAATTGTGCAGTCGTTTCTATTCTACAACGCCGCCGTCGTTCCGGAATGTCGGCGAATTTTCTAGCGTTTCCGTTCGGAAATGTAAGAGTGATAAAGCAGTGGTCGTCTGGATTGACCACTTTCACACTTCAGCTTGATGCAGAGATGCCGGAATTACGAAATTAGAACGTTTCTGAGATTGGATGTAGCGATAATGCGGCCGACGCGGAAAGTTCGTGTTGCGCCAGGTTCGCGCACTGATTTATTGGAGGTGGGCGTTGCGCGAAATCGGATACACGGTCGACGCGTTTGCGAATACTCAATTTGTGTTTGTACGTCGGCCGCTGGAATCGGATTGCACCCCTGATTGTTCAAGTCACGTTGGCCACCATCGCCGCGTCGAGGTTATAAATCAAAATTTGTAACGTCGACAAACACAAATCCCAACGTCGAATAACAATTACTTTGGGCCAGATGCAAAAATCAAAAATGGTAAAATTTATTTACGTTTTTGTGTTTTAATAAAGATGCAAAACGTTTTCCTAATCTTGTAGTCAAAATATATAATAAGGCTTGTGATGTATTCACGAGAAGGCTATGAATAATAAATCATTTTGAAAACAAAAAATAATGCGTGAGAATGCCATTATTGGAACGCACGTTGGGGAGCGTTTTTTATCGGACGTAATTCCTCTGCGTTCATGTGTCAATTTCATTCCTCTCGGCGTTACTTCATTATAGTCGTTCCACCGTAATAACGCCGAGCTAATGCCAGCCCGTTGGGTGCGCGCATCCGGCGAAGAACAAAAACGGCACTGTTAAAATGGACTCTTGAGAATCACGCGTGAGCCTCGGTTTAAGGGATATACGCGTTCGTTAGCTCGACAGAAAAAAGTCCGCAAAATATTAGCTGACGTTTTGGAGATAATGACTTTTTTTCGGATTGACCCCCCCGTATCCATACAAAATTAATGTCTTATCGTTACTCGTTCAACTAAAAGAAACGTTACAATTAATTTTATTATCTTTCCACGCTCTACATAACATTTTAACAAGTTTACGATGTTATTCAAATTTTTTATCTGTAACTTTGTTGTCTTTATTGGTTAACATTCGTAACCTTCAAAAATAGGAAAGACCTTCTAACTTGGCTTTTTAATTGATTCAAGTATAAGCCTGCCGATTTCTGGCAAAAGGCCATCGACAAACTGCCCGAATAGTGGCAGAAGATTTTTAGCGATAGTGGAAAATACATAATTGACTACGCTTTTGTCATCTTTTATAAAAACAGTCAAATTTTTAAATAAAAACGCTTAATACTAATTACTAAAGCAAATACAACAAATTGTTACACTAAATTTTTCATCTTTATTTATTGTAAAATAACTAATAATGTGAGCAGTAAAGTTCTCGTTACTTATTACTCAATCCAATAATATCTTCATCTCTAAGCATCCGATAGAATAATCCGACTTTGCATAGTTTATGACTACTATATATACCAAACGCTATGTAAGCTCCGTTGTATTAAATACCGCGGAGAAACTTAATTAAACGAGAACATCGTCCTTCAAACGCCCTAGCACATTTCTCAGGCTGTCTCTAAATGTCCTCGGAAATTCTCCAGTATTCAACGGTAGTAGTCACTAATTACAGATAATTTATGTGCTCAGAAATAAGAAATGCTCGTGAAAACCCAAATTCGCCTGTATCTCTCTCATAAAACGCAACTTTAATCTCAAACGAAACTGAAAAACTGCCCTGGGAGTGAAATTTGAAACTGAAGCCGAAACAAAAACACCGAAAACAAGTGCGAAAACTTAAAGCAAAGTTATGGCATTCCAGCAGTAAATCTTTATTTCGCGCACAGTTCCAGAAGAAGAGTGCCGGTATTTCGGCTGGCACGGAAGATTTCTATTGTAAACTTTGAAGTGAGAATGCAAATAAAATACTTGTACTCTCACGCATATAATGGCCGCGCGGGAAGAGAAGTTTTCGACGGTTTTCAACAGTTTTCCCGCTAAATTGTTTGCATTTTCGCGCCTCGCCCGAGTCCTTAACTCTTCCCCGGTCTTTTGCAGCCGCCATTTCGGCGGATAAATCTAAAGCTTCTTTTGTTTGATAGTTGTTCTTTGCTCCGAAGACTTTCATGCACTGCAGCGGTGGACTGAAAAAGTTTTATTGCCTTTTATGCAAATGCACACACTGAGCTGTGCAGTTAGCGCTGCAACTGGTCTCGTGTCATCTGGGAAACTTTGAAGCGTTGCTGGTATTTTTCTTGTTTCGCAAAGAATCGTCAGCGGCGAGGAAAAACTAAAAGTATTTATATTAGATTTTTGATGAAATTTCCATTTGCGAGGAGCGAAGAGCGAATTAGACGCAATGAAAGAAGTGTCTTGAAGTTTGGCGAATCTTGCGCCAATAAAAAAGCAAGGAGTTGATGAAACGATGCTCATCGTTTCACGCGTACAAGACGCAGCGGCAAAGATGCTGTCCGACCCACTGCGTCTGGAAAGGCGACGCGAAACGAAAAAAGTTTTTCACGACCGGCCATTACCAGACGAAATCACCCTCGAGTATTTTACATCCCCCGATATATATAAACCGGCGACGCCGATGCCGCTCCGGTGGCGCTTCGACGCGCCTCCGCCGAAGTTATTTACAGAAAGTCACTGCCGTTTTAACTTTTGTCTTGAGGTTGGAACGGCGCTCTGCGCCCCGCTCCTGAGTCTTTTGTAATCGAAAAAGTGTTCCAGCGCCAAGCCAAATATCCAACTAACTAAGTAACTAAAATAAAGTAAACGTTACAATGTGCTGGCCAAGTAGTAAAGTTCTTCGTTTGTTTTCTAATTTCCTTCTTTATTTTTCATTACATTGAAGCAGGGGCGCACGGCGCATCTTGGAAAACAAGGCGATGGAAAATGTGCATTATAAATTGATGAAGTGAGTCTGCTTGTGGCAGAAGTGCCACAAATTGCGAACAGGATAAAATATTTAGGCGCAGCAAGTCAAAAGTTCAAAAACTTTATAATTGAATAATCTTTTAATATAAATGGAATTAACTTTGTTGATTAGTTACTATAGGGTATAGGCTGTTGAGATTGAGTTGCAATTATTCATATTTTACTGAGTGAGTTTGATAGAGAAATGTTTGGATAATTAGGGTTTATTTTATATTAAATTTATAATCGAACAATATGTTTGAAACCGTTGGGTTGAGTAAGTACTGAAAATTATACAGTTTTTATTAGTCATTATTCTACAACAAATACAAATAAAAGAGAATTTAGAAAAACAAATTATTATATTATGGTTCATATTTATGTCATTCTAAATAGAGATGAGCAAATTCAAGGTAAAAAGTATCGGAATTAAGTGGAGTACGTATTACTCCACTTAATTCCGATAAGCATTGTTCTCTTTGTTAGAAATTTTAATTTTTTTTTTACCAAATATAAAACAATTTTATTAATTATGTATTTTTCGCTATTTCTAACCTTTTCCTGCCACCGTTCAACGTTTGTTGATGCTTCTTTGTCAGAAATCGCCTAAATTCGACAAACTTGGGTAGCTAACTTCAAAGATGTCCTCATTATCGAAAGTTACGAAGGTTAACTAATGAAACTGACAGGGTTATAAAACAGTAAAAATTTGACATAAATTGTGGCGAGTCTATGGTTTTGTTTATCATTTTATCTATAATTCCGCCCAAACATTTACCACTCAATTTAAATTTGCATTGTGTTTCTATATCATCGTACTTAAAAACGTATCTCCGAACAATAAAAATATCATTTTAGTATGCATACAAAGAGATTAAATGAAAATGAATTATAATTACGGCTCAAACGCATTTTAATAAATGCGTGTAGTTTTACAGTCGCGAATATTTGAATTTTCGCATTGCGCGTTTGCATATTTATGAAATAACAAGCCATTTTTATTGCGCAAAACACGAATTCAAATATGAATTCCTGCGTGCGTTTAAGGTAAATTAAACGATACCGGCTAGGCAGGACGTTGCACACGCAGCACACCCGCGAGTAATAAAAATAGCGGCCAAACGCAATTTGAGCGGCGGCGGCGCTCGCACATGAATGGAATGCGTTGCATGCGCGCACGCCCGTCGCTGCCGCCTTCGCCGCCTCCGCCGCCATTGACTGCGACGGCGTTCAGCCCGTGCGATTTCCACCCCTCGGTTCTGCGCCTCATGAATATTTAAGATGCGGCCGCGTGGCGAAAAGCCGCCGCGCTCCTTCTCTCTCCCGCGCCGCGCGTCTAATTGGAATATAACAGGTGTTTTGATAAAATAAGGCCATTACAAAGGGGAATCAAACTTTGAGCTAAATTTGATTGCCGTTTTCGGCTGCAATTCAATCGTTGGGAACTCGGTTAAAATAAATTCGTTTGCGACATTTCACGCATTTGTGTTTTTATGGTTAAAACTGTTTTTTAATATAAACTACAAAAAACTGTGTATAATTTATATGAAATACTCGTAAAATCCAACTATCGGTTGCTTTTAGTTCAGCTCGTGTAAAAGGTTAATGACTGCATGGATGGTTTTTCCAAAATTGCCGTTGAAACGCCGGCGAAAGAAGAAAGTTACACATACAATTATACAAGCTCATTATAATTTATGCGAAGCGCAGGCCTCGTCTGAAGGTCTCTTGGCTGCCCCGGGCCACCGGCGCCTCCGCCACGCCTCAAAGCGACAAGCGCGCGGATTCATTTGCAGCGCCAGCAAGGACGTTGTGTTATACACGTAGGAGAATGTCGACAAACAACTCCGGTGACACGGCAAGGCGACACGCAAAACATAAACAAGCGCAGTGTTAAGAGAGAAAATGACGGGATGAAAAGCTTTAGGAATGAGAAAACATATCAGCCACTAGCTGCTAACGAAAAGCTACAAGTGAATAAATTTGCTTGCTTTGTGCACGCGCGCATTAAAGCGCGATGGTCGTTGATATAGCCTGCATGCGACAGGCGTTGAATTGCTAAGGAGCGCATTAAGTTTTGTTAATGTTATTTGATAAGCGCTGCAAATTATTCTGTCTCGTGTTTACTCTATGCACACGTATAAAATATAAGAGTTGAATGTCAAAAATGTTTTCACATCAAGTGTATAATATATTTTTAGTGTATAATATATTTATAAGTTATGTTGAGTCGTTCCTAAACAAATGCAAAAATAAGTTCATATTAAGACCGATCTAATAGGTTGAGTAATAAGTAATGAACGTTTTATCATCTACCGTTTTGTTATTCTCGTTGAAATAAAGATAAGAAAATCTATTGTTGTATTATCGTTTATTGTCATTCCAAATAGAAGTGTAAAAATTTAAGAAAAAGTGGATTTGATTGGTTTAAGTAATAAATAATGAGCGTTAGTACACCTGCTCAAATTTTATACAAATCGTGACAAACTAGGTGTATAATTTAAATGCTCATTACTTATTATTCAACTCAATAGTTTGGATTGTTTAGTAATTTTGTAGCTTTGCCAAATTAATAAGATTAAATAAATTATTTTATAATAGATTTATATTTAATATACTTTTAGAATGTCACGTCAAATGTACACCACATTCCCTAATAAGTTAGGACTTGTCAACGTTTCAACAACGATACAAAAATCCTGACCGCAATCGGAATATAAATTTTGAAAACAAGAAAGTTTAACGTTCTAAAATGCAACGTTATGGGCTAAATTTGCCGCATTAAAACATCAAAACGCACAACGCAATTACGAACTTGCTAATTATAACTTATGTGACGCGCAGGCCTTGCAAAAACTCAACCGAGTTGCTTCGAATGGTTCCGGATTTCTGCACTCTCCCGCCTTGGTAGCCGGGTTGATATTCTGCGCGATTTCGCTAACCCCGTTTCGGAGTTCGCAGCTTAAAATTTATCATAAATTACTCCTTGCGCCCTCCGAACGTGCGCGGCTTCCTCCTCGACGCGAGTTGCGCAAAGAAACGCCAACGAACATTCGTCGGCGTCTCGCGGTGAAATGTCCGCGCTTTTCCGCCTTCTCACTTTCCGACGCCTAATGCATGCCGAGTTTAAGTTTAATTCGCATGCTTCAAACAAATTTGGGTAAAGTCGCAGTTGCAAGTGGGGTGGTATTTATTGTACAAGCGGTACAAATTTGCGAAATTCGATTTGGTGATAGATATTCGTAATTTGAGTCGTTCGCTCGTGTCAGTTTTCTCTTTTCGGGCCGATTAGCGAGCTGGAATTTCGGAAGGTAATTACCGCAGCATTGCTGCAAGAGTATGCAGGATGTGCAATTAATTTTAATCAAAATTTTAAAACTGCGTTAAAGTTGTAGTTTGCTCGTCGATTGCCCGGGTGTAATTACCGAGAAAACTCGGCATGTTAATTAAAAGTTATTTATAGCCAAACCCGTTTAATTTTCAACAAAATATTTCGACTTAATTGAACGCGTAGTTGAATTCGATTTTTTTCAGGTTAGTTTGTAAAACCGCCACGACACATCCGGCCAAACAGTTTTGTACTTTAACGCGCGGACGTTTTCCATTCGCGTGCCTCAATAGTCAGCGATGTACAAAAAAAAATAAAAAAACTACCCGCATGCGGCTGTGCGAGGTTGAGTGTTGCGAACGATTTTTCATTTCGCCCCGCTTTGTAACTGCGCCCCCGAGTTCCGCTCGTAACGGCACCACCCAATTTTGCCGCTAACAACGCAATCTAAGCCTTCCGGGTGGCGCGCGTTTCTAAATTTCGCTCTCCAACCGACCACCAGTTATAAATGAATCGTCTGTGCACACCCGCCGGTTGTTTTTGCAATGATTATCACGATTTTTTTACACCTCCCGTTGTTCGTTCGCCGCGCAAGTGCAACCTAAATGAATGCAATTTATTCGCGAACGGTCAAGGAAACAATTGTATGTCGCCGCTTCAGGATGCAACCAGCATCAAATTTCGTAAACCTTCGTGCGCTTGTTGTGTCCTTGTGTCAAAGTGAAGCCTATAAAATACACATTGTGTGCAATTATACACACCGCACTTTGCCGCCTGCGACTAAAGTTGATTATTCCGTGCGGCGGCAAAATTTTCCACTTTAATTTTTGCCCTTTCGCACGGATGCGGGATATGAACGCGAACATAAAAATCTGCGCGCACAATCGTACGCAATCGCTTGTAATGCTCACATTTCAGACTTTTCAAGCTTCCCTCTTTGACATTCGCAACCTCTCTCGAGTTTCGCCCGCGAACTTTGCCGCAGTTTCTGAAACGTCAAGCGCAATTCTTGCCGAACACGCTGCATTCTTTCGAATGCGCGCCTGCATCGCGTCGAATTTGCATTTATGTCGCTTCGCCTACGTTTACTGGTTTTACCACTTAAACCGCGGTTATTCTTCAATGGCGTTCGCATTGTCTTATTGTTTATGATGTGCGAAAACATCGGATTTGCATCGAAAAGTTTTCACGTCGAGCTCCTTGAGGCTTCCGGGCATAGCTTTTGAGTCTTTACACTTCAATTGAAAGAAGTTGTAGCAACGCAAGCGCTACACATTGTTTTAGACAAGCTATTCTGCAATTTATCGAAACTGCACAAGTGCCACAAACGCTTCGTAAGCAATATCGGCTAAAATAAATCAGTCGGTACCAACGAGAACTCAACTTCACTCCGAATTGAGTCGAATCTTGTTTGTGCCGCATCAAATTAGATAATAATTGGTATCGTAAATATTTGTATTCTGGATTAAATTAACCGCTGCCATTAAAAGGATCGTAAAATTGTGTAGAGTTTCGTGCAATTCAAACGTAATACAATTCGTTTACGACTATTTATAATAATTATATTTATTATTTTCCACGCTGTGCTAAACGTATTTTATTGCTTAAAATTTATCGCGTATTCAATATGTGCGCACTTTTTTGATGCGTGATTTAACGAACAGGAAGGGAAACGTTCAATTTATTACCCATATTCATTTTATACGCACCTAGAGCATATTTAACTCGGCACCATAGCCACAGCTTTTTGATAAACAATACATTGCACGTAATAAAATAAATATTTATTTGTCAGCATATCACAGCAAATAATTTTAATAATATTCTAAATAATTCTCATATTGTATGTTATACGCGGAAAAATGAATTAATGAACATGCGATACTAAATGTTATGGTGTCGATTTGGCAATGTGTAGAAGTCACATTTTTGAATCCAAAAATTACAACTCGCATGCGCCGTAATGTAAATGATAGGAGCTTCAAGTTCGACAGTTGAACCGTTTCATGGCAGTCAAGTTAGAGAAGTCGTCAGGTCGACTCAAAGTTAAAGCATGTGAATTGGCATTTAAAACATCGGATATCTCTTGCTTCGGACGTTTTCCACAGTGTTCGGAGAAGCGTTCTAGGAACTCAAATTTTACTTGTGTTACGAGATAAAACTTTACCTTTCATTATGAAAACCAGAACTCACCACTTCATCATCAAGGTAGACAATTATTACTATTTTTATCACACTTACCACAGCGTAAAGTTTTGTTCTGTAAATAAGATTATACGAAACGAGTGAAATTCGCAATTGTTCCTCGAAACAAGCGCCCCGAAGCGTCTGTAGCGCCGTCTCAATTTTCATAATCGATTCGATCGTTTCGCTAACACTTTCTGCCAGAATACCACGTACGCATAAACAAAAGCGATTGTGTAGATAAGTGCGATTAGCTATACTCGCGTTCGCTCAAAATTTTCCCGTCGTGAAATTCGAGCGCTCCATTTCACGCCGCTGCGGCGTTACAAAAACATCAAACCGTTTTAGTCGCTACATCCATAACGCGAATCATCGCGCCTGATCTTTCATGCACGCGTAACGAACGCAATGCGCGCGCGCCGTGCCGTGAATCAGACAGAGTAAACGTTGGCGGAAGCGCGAGGAAAACTGATTTCATGCGGTTATTGACAATTTCGGAATTACGTGGGCGCGCGCGAATTCGCTTGTTTCGAGTTTCTGGGCTTTTGGAACACGCTGAATGATCTGGTTAATAAATAACCAAGAGTGTTCCGAGCGGAACACCGGGACAGGAAATCGATTACAATGATTTTTTGCTTTTACGTTTCAACGTGGAGAAATGACGCGAACGGGAAAATGTTCACCTAAATAATTTAGAAATTGCTAGCGTTTGTAAACATTATGGCTCGTGTCACCAGTCCGTTTTTATCCGCTTACAGCTCATGTTTATTTAAATATTAAAAGATCGTCGGCATTCCGGCAATGAACTCGCTTTTCGAGATTATTTGATATGGGCATTAAGAAATATTAGAAGATATTAATGAAGACGGCGAAATAATACGAGACATCTGCCATCCGCTGGTTGTTTGGTATAACTTTCAAGTTTGTTCTTCATCCGTTTAAACCAATTCGGGCTTTCTTAGAAGGGATCGCATGCATGCAAACTCGATTTGGCGCTGATGGTCCGCCGGAAAGTTGAAGCAGAGTTGGCGTCGGCGAGGGATGCAAGAAAGTCATCCTTTTCGAGTGGGTCGTTACGGCTCGGCAGGCGAGGGCGCGCACCACCCAGCGTATTATTCATTATGATAATTACTTTGACCTCATTCCCTTTCGCTTCACTTCGTGTCTCAATACTTGAAACCCGCGCGAGCTTAAATCGTGGAATCAAAAAGACTGCTTTTGACACCCGGGATTGAAAAAATTCTGCAAACATTTTGCGCGCGCCAACTCCGAATTTTAATATTTTCTACTCGGGCGGAAGAAATGATTATGCTTAAAAATAAATTCTAGCGCCAGTTATTAAGTAGTTGAAATTTATTTCACTTTATTGCAAAAGCCCCTTGAGGCCCTAACCTAAATCACTTTTAATTCCCATTTAATAATTCAGCTTCGTTCGCAAATAAAGTGCGCACGAGGTCCTGCCAAGAAATAAACAGCCTTGTGCCAAAGAGACGGCGCTTTAACTGTCCTGTCGTAATTTTACGAAATAAATATGGAAGATGTACGGAATGAAACGGCAAAAACGAAAATAAAAAATAGCTCAACTAAAATTTGCATAAAAATTGGTGCTTACGACATAATATATTAAACGCTATTAAATCTCGAAGTAAAGGCTCAAATTAACAACATGGAGTAAAAGCACAAGTCATTGATAAATTGAAATAAAACATAAGTAACGTACATAAATATTGGTCATGCCCAGATATTATAAGAATGTAAGAACTAATTACTAAATGAAAAAAAGAATAATTTTAAAAATAATGTTTCTTTAAACGTGCTTGCAAAGGATGAAATAAACGATCACATTTCACGCAAACGTTTATTTGCCGTTTCGGCTGGTTTTGTTACAAAACTAAAAAGTTTTCATAAAATAGTTAATTCAGTTTTATCTATATAGAATACCCTAAAAGTGGTAAAACTTTTGATATGCGTTCAAAAACACCACACTCATTAGCATTTCCTATTGTATTTCGACCATTCAGTATAATTAAGCCACGGAGCAACAACGGTCTGCATTCAATTCTCCTAAGACTGCAATTCCGAAAACGGCAACGACGCCGAGGACCGCAAATGGTAATGGTATTTAAATAGCATTCAAATAGAATCTCATGCCCGTTGCGTTTCATTGAACACTGATGCTACACGGTAATCCCATCTCTATAGAAATTCTAACTTTCTGCATGTACTAAACGCTTTTATTTCTGCCTGTTGCCAGCCCGCCAAATGCGGCCAACTTTTAAGACGTTCATGGGAGATAAACTTAGCACTACAAAAAGAACTCCGACGAGTGGTGAGAGTATGAGAACCAAGGGTAGTAGTCTTGAGATTACCAGAACTGCAGAAGTTTGCAGTAGATTAGCCCAGGCGTGGCAATGACTGCGGCGCATATATTGAAATATGTTTTTAATTAAACATTAAAACGAAAGCGGCTTGCTTTCGAGAAGGCTAATGTGGATTCGTGTAAAGGCGAAAGGTAGAGCTGGTAGAATGTTGCCAATTTAGTAGGTGCTTCACAATTTCGACGTCGTTTTGCACGTTTTCGCGTTGTGTGGCAAAACGGTTTCTAGCAGATTTACGGTGAAATGTTTCGGAGCCTTTCCCAAAGCAACCACAAAGGTTAATAGTTTGGTGAAATTAACCTTTTACTGGCTTGCAAAGAGAGGTAATAGGTTGAAAAATTTGATTGTTCAGCAGGATATTGACAAGAGAACAACCTTTTTTTAAACAAATAATCCATGTTTGAGAAATTCTTTCATTAGTAGGTATTTAGTTCAGTAAAACACGCTAAACTATTTTTGAACATAAATATTAGTTCAACTGAATTATTCATTATTTAATACAACTTTTAAAAAACTGTTATGAACTTTAAAAGAGGTCTTAT
>JAODGE020012674.1:0-21935 GCA_027574965.2 Ecitophya simulans | reverse complement strand
GCCTCCCCCTCCTCCCTGTGCGGTCACCTCTGCTACGAGTGTCTCTGCCCAAGCAGGCATGCCCGCCACGCCTGCACCCTCGGAGTTGGTGTGTGGTGAAGCGAGTCGATACATCCTCGCCCGCTCAGCAGCGGCGTCAAGCAGTAAGCCCGGCCCCACTTCCAGATGCTGGTTTGCCAGCATCATCTGGAAGTGGGATATTGGAACCTCCAGCACACGCGATGTCGCATAAGGGCGCAGGACACGCGCCCCCTCTTCGGTGAGCTCGCCGTTATCCCGGAAGGCCAGCACGCCCAACTCCATCAGCCGTGCCCCAGAAAGCCCGCCCCCACCCACGGCATTTGCTGTCATGCGTCGTCCGACCTCCACTGCCGGCCCAGAGGCCAGCCGCAACCCCTCGCCCTCTCGCCACACGGGCACCACACCGCTGCGCGACACATACGTCGCGATGCGAGCATTCACGGCACGGCTCGCGTCCGCGACCGCGGCGGTGGTGGGCTTGGTGGAGAGAAAGAATGGCGCAAGCAGTGCGTGCACTGTGGGGTTGGAAACGGGGAGTTGGCACATGCCTTCCTGATGGAACAGCGACGTCCCGGTGGATGCACTCCGCGATGGCGGTGACAGCACAGCAGCCACGTCCTCCCCCAGCGCGGGTGAAGAGCTGGTCATCGGGGAGGATCCGCACGTCCTCCGCAGCACCGCCACGAAAAAGCCCTCGGCACCGTCGTTGTGGTGCGGGAGGACACGGCGGGTGTGTCGGTGCAACTGCTCCGCAAGGCGCCGCTCCCACTCGTCGTCCACATCCGCCCCGCCGCAGCCGGGGGCGAAGAGAGACGCAGGGAGCTCCTCCCAGCCCCCGCCCTGCGCCTGTGCCTCCTTGGCAGTGCGGTAGAATCCCCCGCTGCGTGACGGCACAACCCACCTGCGAAGCCCCTTGCTGAGTCGCAACAGCGGCGCCGCCGCCGATGTCGTGGCCTCGGTAGGCACTCCATTATCCATCGACGGCGAAGCCGCGTAGCCCGACACCGCGTTCGAGAGCTCCGGGGGCGTGACCAGCTCCAGTCCGCCCCTGAACTCCCGAAGCAGTGCCGCCACCACAGCCTCATTCTCCAGTGGGTTGAGCGTGCAGGTGGCGTACACGACTCGGCCGCCAACCCTGCAGGCCCCCACTGCGCTCCGCAGCAGCGCCACCTGCCGCGGGAAGTACTCGATGCCCTTCCGGGGGTGCCACAGCCGCCACGCCAACACGTCGCGCCGGAGACGGCCCTCCCCTGAGCAGGGAGCATCCACCAGCACTGCGTCGTAGCGCAGAGACTCCCCCTCCCCCTCCCCACCCCCACCTAACCACAGAGCGCTGTGAGGTGTGGTAAGGGCAGCCGCGGTGGCGGACTGCCCGGCCGCACTGCCGAAGTGTTCGCCGCGCAAACATGTGACGGCAACCAGCGGGGAGGTGCCCCGCACCCGCGCCTGCAGCTCCAGGGCCCGCGACTCGCTCTGCTCATTGGCCACTATGCAGCCCGCGCAGGGGTGTGGAGTAGTGCCTGAGCCGAGCATGCAGTCGGCCATGTGAAGGGTCTTACTGCCCGGGGAGGCGCAGAGATCCAGCACACACTCGCCCGGCTGCGGGGCCAGCGCGTGCACCGGTAGCATGCTGGAGAGGCTCTGGAAAGTGACCACACCCTCCTTTGCCAGCGCCCGCAAGAGGCGCTGGTTATCCTGCAGGACTGTCAGTGGGGTGCTGGGGCTGGTATCTAACACGTATGCGCCGCTGCTCTCAGGCAGCCACCGCACCGGGGCCATCCCCTGCCTCCCTCGTAGTATCGCCTGTGCTGCGGGGCCATACGGACTGGAGAGATGAACGCGGAAGCCCAACTCACGGGGCCGCGCACGCAATGCCTGGAAGAGGGCCATCAAATCCGCATCCCCGTGGGCAATCCCCTGGGCGACGAAGTACTTCGCAAAGGACTGGTTTGGAGCGACAACAACCTGGTCGCGGCGCTGACGGAGGAAGTCCATCGCGAGCTTGGCACGGAGCTCCGCCGGGAGGAGAGGCTGGCCCGCAGCGTGCGGAGCGTGGCTGGCCAGCGCCACCGCCACACGCTCCTCCGCTGGCACCTCCTCTGACGGGCGCGTCTCCCCATCCGCACTTCTGAGTGCGAGGTCGGTGTCCTCGGCGTCTGCCACCATCGCTACAGAGGCATTGGGCTCATCGCCGAGCTGGACAGCGTACTGATCCCACTGGGGAGACGACCTCCCCAGCAGTGCGGACAGCAGCTGAGCGGTGCTATCGCCTTTCATTGAATCTGTCAGCTGTGGGAAGCGGGTGAGCACTGCTTCGAGCTGACGAAACTCCTCCGCTGTTGCGCAGGACGCAGCGGCGTCCATGAGCCAGGATGACTCCATCGCATTCACTGCCCCTTTGGCATCCTCCTCAAACGCGACAGTGAGCGCCGCGATGGCCACCGGAGCGCTGCGGTGCTTGCGGGCCTCCAGCAGCAGGAGGCTAAGGCTCCCGCGGATCCAGCTCCGCTGCTGGCTGCCACTCTGGCGCCGTACGCGTCCAGGCAGGGCGAGGATGTGTTGCCGCACCATTCGCTGGAGCTGCTCTGACGACTTTGGAGAAGCAGCAGTGGCGAAGAGTGGCGCCAAATCATGTCTGGCCTGTTTAAAGGAATCTATCAGACGCCACAGTGACCGCCGCATCTGAGGCTGTCAAAGAGTGGCGCTGCCGGATACAAACTCGGGGAGTGAGAAATCGATAATATAGGCGCGTGTGTACGTGTGTACGAGTACGCATGAGGTTAATAGAAATTAGGGTGAAAAGAGGAGTGATCAGTAAGTTCGAAGAGTAACGCAGAAGCAATCGTATGTGAGCGCGTGCATGTATGAATAACAAGCGGCTGAAGAGAATGTGGATTAGGTGGAAAGTATGTGTCACTGTTGAACGGTTACCCTTTATTGATGTTGTTGTTCCCGTTCTATGCGGAAGGGAACATAAGCTGAGCTATTGAAAACTCCGCACAAGCATAGCAACTCCTACTAACATCACAGACACAGGCAGTGCATGTCGGTGTATGCACTCCGCACGCACACACGCATACACACGAAACGCATCACACCTACCAAACCTAAGCAAGCTATCTTCTCCTCCCCCCCCCTCCCGATCACTATGCAAGCAATGGGCATGTTCCGCAGGGAGCGCTCTCCATCAAATAAACCGTCCCTAAGAAGGTGGGGGAGCACGTGCTGCACACCACCACACTATACGCTATACAACTCCCTTCATAAGCCCAGCAATCAATCGTGTAGAGATACGGTAACGGGGGGGGAGGAAAGGCACACGTACACGTACACATAGATAAATGAAAGACGCGAAGAGAGCCATCCTTCTACTACTCTAACTACAGTCCCTAATATAGAAGTGTTCACTCCGGATACCCTGTAAGAGGAACGAGACACACACACATACACAGATAGAGGTACATGTGTTTGTGTGTCTGCACCCGCCTCCCACTACTGAACAGATGGATGAATCGAGTGGAATGAGTGATGACATATATATATATATATATATATATATATATATGGCTACAAGGAGGGAGAGGGGGTGTAATGGTGGGGAATGGGAAAAAGTGACCCTCTCCCCCCCCCCCTGTTCCCGTCTCTCCCGCCCCCTTTACAATCGCATGCCACTCACTTTACCTGGAGGGCCACCAGAACTCATCAAAGGCATTCGGGTATGTGTAGCGGTACACGAAGGTCTTACGGTACTTGATGTCACGACCCCGAGAATCCTTGTACACGCCCAACTCCAGCTCGACGTTACGCCACTCCCGAGCAAAGCGGCGAACGCGATCAACACGGGTTTCACCTGGGATACGCTTCTTCACGTGAGCGTTAATATCCTCATGTACCGGGTCCCACTGGGGGCTCGGCTGCCTAATGTACTTACTGCGGCTCTGAGCATACATACTAGCCTGGTCAACAGCAGAGATGCCCGCGATGGCTGCGCGGCTGCTGACGGCGTTGCGAAGCATCGGAGAGATGCAGTAGTAAATAAGTAAAAGTAAAGAGCGAAGTGCCTTCCGTGCGTGTATATATACTAGTAAGAGTGGTGACCACTATTGGCTGTGGCAGTATTATATATAAGTAGAAAGTGTATGGCAAACGCAAGTGGGGGGGGAGGGAGGGGGAAAGAGCACAGATGTTGTATTGCCAAATTGCCGAGGAGAGAGGGGGAGCTCACAGCATATAACGCGAACACACAAGGAACTCACGTGTGCGTGTATTTGTGTGTGGAGAGAGAGGAGGTGGGATGCCAATACCTCGCTTGCTTGCTTAGTTTCCCTGCCCTTCACGCTTGTTGTGGTCTCTTTTTTTTGAGAGGAGTCTCTTTGCATGTGTCTTGTTTACAGTTCATCATGATGGTTGATGTCGTCGTCACTGTCCTCATTCGTCAGTGCTCTCATTCTCATTGGAAGGGAAAAAGGCATACAATAAGCAACTCAATGAGTGCGCGCGTACGTGTGTGTGGAGTAGGTGGTATGTGAGTGGGAGGGGGGACAACGAAGTCACAAAACAGCAAGCCCCCTACCCACCCACACACACACACACACACGCCTAGTATATTATGCATCTCAAACCCGTGCATGGGGTATATCCCTCTCTGTCAAACAATAATCTACATCAAGGACAGTTGGCACCGAGGCCTTCTGCTGTGTATTCGTTCCTTTCCTCTTGTCCTCTGTCGGCGTCATCGTCAGTTGCCACCTGTACTCAGATTTCCATCCACCAAGGCTCGCTTCAGGTGAGCTTGCAGCTCATCAATGTCGCGCTTCAGCTGCTTCATGTCATCAGTGCCGCTCTTGGTGGAGGAGGTGCGCTTGCTCATGACACCGAGCTTCATCACTGCGTACTCCACACACTGCTTGAGCTCCTCCGCACTGGCGGCACCCAATGGCACATTCGTGACAGATGAAGAGAACGCCAGCCCTCGCTTCACCGTGGCTGATTCAGTCCTGCCGGCTCGCCTCTCCGCTCCCGTCACCAGTGATGGTGACGCACCGCGGAGGGCCTTGAGCTCCGTCTCTCTGAGGTTGACCTGCTCCAGCAGTGTGCGGTTCTCCTCCTCTTTACGCTCGAGATCCTCCAGCAGCTCGCTCACCTGGAGGTCGTCGTCATTGGAGCTGGGGAGATCCACATCGTCCTCGTTGGCCGCCGCTAATGCGTCTCCGTCCCCTAGAACGCGTGGGTACAACTGCAGCTGTGCCGGGGTGGACTGCCGCGGCACCGGCCACGCGCTCGGTGAGGCGTCGAAGTCGACCGTCGAGACGGTGCATGGGTTCTCAGTGAAGAGAAAGAGGTCGAACTTGCGCCCCTTGGCTACCTCCTGGCTGCGTGTCCCCCCAGCCCCCTCAACCCGCACCATCCCCTCCACCTGCACAGTCACCGACCCCGCCTCACCGCAGTTGTGCTCAATCGAGGCCTCTGCGTTCCAGTAGGAGTCGATGCCGCCCATCTTCTTCCCCTTTGAATTGAGGGTGCGCACACGGAGGAAGCAGCCCGGGCTGCTCGCCACCGCCACCAATGCCCCGCTAGTTTCAAGTCGCACTGAGATCGGTCGGCCCGCCCACGTGGCGCTGAGCGAGGTGCACTCCCACTCGTTGCTCGGCGCCGCGAGCGGGGTGATGACCATCTCATCCGTGTCACAGTACGCCGACACGCGCCAAGTGTCCTGGTAGGGAACCTCCGTGAATGGGATGTACACGTACGGCTGGCCCTTCTGCAGGACTGCCGAGGTGGTGATGTAACTGTTACTCGCGAAGGTGTTGCTCGCGACAAAGGTCGACCCCTGCGGGAGCGGGACCAGGGCCTTCAGATACCGCTTGCCAGGGGCGAAGTCGTTGGTGAAGAAGCGTCCGTGCAGCCTCGGCCGTGAATTCTGTTCCCCCTCCTCGTCCTCCTGCCGGAGATGCGCACGCTGCATATCGAGTGATAGGTAGGAAAGTACAAACACCACCCGGCAGGTCTCCTTCGGAGTGAGGAACAGCTGCGGATTGCAGCGCCAGTCGAAGCCTTCGCCGCTGCGTCCGGTAAACTCCGTCCAGCCCCCGTCAATGACGGTGTGCACCCACCCTACCTGGTCAGGGACGGCGCTCAGCTCAATCGGACGAGTGCCGAAGGCCGACAGCGCGAACTCGGTCTGCCGCCCGCGCTGACTGGTAAAGGGCACCACCATGTATGGAGTGTCACTGGCTGGGAGAGAGCAGTGCAGTACGTTCTCGCAATTGGACGTGTACCTGCCGATCTCCACCATCTTGCCGTGGAAGTCGAGCTGCTTGAGCCCCGCCTTAGACAGCTCCGCATCACCCTCGAAGATGGCGAGGCCCATATACACCGCGTTGTTCTTGCGCTTCCTCCGCATCCGTGCTTCATAGAGCGTGTCCTGAATGATGAACGCAATCTCCGTCGTCTCACGCACATGCAGGTAGAACTGCGGGTTATCCATGAAGGAAGAGAAAACTGGACGGCCGCCAGAGGAGGAGAGCGTCCACTTATCCAAGACGGTGACACCAAAGTATGGGAAGGGCGGCGCGCTCGCTTGAGCAGTGGCGCGGCCAAAACCCTCGCGGGCGGTGTTGGTGCCGAACGCCCTCGCGAGTCCCTCGAGCAGGCGGAACTTCACCTCGGCGTAGCGTGGGTGCTCCTTGGCTACGTCGAGGTTCTCCGGACTACTGCAGCACAGATTCACGAGCGCGTAAGAGGCGAGGATGGGTACCTGGTGATCGCGGTCGCCGCCAGGGCTGAAGAGTACGTCGATAAGGAGATCAATGCCCCCGAGGGAAGCGATGAGGCGCTGCATATCCTTGTCGCCGTGTGCCAGCCGTCCAACACAGCTGGTGGCGGCCTTGGTGAGGTTCACCACCTCCTCAGGAGTGATGCGGATGGTCTCGAGCAGCTTCGGCACCACATCGAGCTTCTCGAAGCGGCGCGTTGCCTCTGGGTAGGAGTCCACAATGGAGGCCACCGCCGCGCAGGCCGCCTCCTGTACCTGCTGGTTGGGGTATCCATATATGAGCTCCACCAACTCCTCATACACGGTGGATGTCAGTGCGGTCTTGTTCTTCACGCAGCCGTGGCACACCGCCTCTAACGCGACGCAGGCAGCCTCCTTGCAGCGCTCCTCCTTCACCTGCAGCAGGTGCGTGAGAGCATCGAGACCGCCAAGATCGGCGAACACCTCACGCCCGGCCTCATCAATGACACTCGCGATGGTTTGAGCGGCGTTCGAGCGGTAGAAGGTGGAGACGGACTTGTCCACAAAGTAGATGAGTTTCTCCAAGCCACCGAGCTCACGGAACGTAGTCTTTGACTCCGCGAAGAGCACGCAGTGGGAAGTGAGATCGTCAAACGTCTCCGGAAGGTTCGCCATGATGCGGGTGAGCTCGGTCTGACGCTTCAGCTGCTTGCGGGTGCGGCTGCACTCACCGCTGCGGCGGCGTCCTATGTGGGATTCACCCTCTTGGGGGAGCTGCTGAATCTGCAGGAAGCCGGCGCCCTCACCGACACGCTTGTTCTGCAGCTCCGACTCCAGGGACTCAATGTGACTGCGCATCCGCTCAATCATTGCCTCCATCTCCGCGAGACGTGTGTAATCAATTGCGTTACGCACAGGGCGCAGCACGAGCTGGAGTGCACGCTTGCCGAACTCAATCGTCGAGTTCGTCTCATTACGCCACATCATGCTGCCAGAGACCGCAAGCATGAAGTGGATCAGGTTCGACCCGCCCAAGCTGGACTGGAGCAGGTAGGTGAGCTTGCTGTCCTTGTATGGAATGTGTACGCGGTAGTTGGGGCGCTTACTCTGCTCCACGAGCTTAATCACTACATTGCCAAGAGCGCTGAGCGACTTGTTGATGTGGATCGCTTCCATCATCGTCGCACCCGTCGCGCCAGACTCATTCAGACGCTCGGAACCGGCAAGGTCGATCATGTTGAGTTGTGCGCGGGACCCCGGGAGAGTGGGCTCGTCCCATTGAAGTTTGAGCATCAGGATCATGTGACTGCGGGAGGAGACCAAGTTCATCTCCGTCGAGGAGGTGGCCCGCATCTTCGCAGCCTCTCCGTACAGTTTCATGCACTCGCTAAGGCTGCTCACCTTGCGCCACGTCGCATCGCGGGCCACGTACTCACCAGTGCGATCCATGTGGATGTCGAGCTGTTTTCGAGCGTTCAGCAGATCCTGGATCTTCTCCTGATAGATCTGAACAAGACTCGCCTCAACAACGGCGTTAGTGACGTCTGGTTTGGTGCTGAAGGTGTTGAAGATCGCCTTGATCACGCGAGGGATCAGCCCGTCCTCTTCCCCATCGCGGCTGCTGCCTTTGCCCCCGCTGCGGTATCCCTCCATCGTGTGCGTTTTGCCGCTGCCCGTCTGTCCATACGCAAACACAGAGGCATTGTACCCACTGAAGAGCGTCCGCTCCACCTCTGGGCCAATCATCTCATACACTGACGCCTGATTAGTGGTAGGGTCAAACACATGGTCGAAGCGTACCTGCATCTCCTGCTCTTGATTATCCTTCTTGACGTAGAGGACGTCGCTCTGGCGGGGATTCACCCGGCACACGAGCTCCCCGTGGCCCTCCTTCTTCTCTCGCTCATTGAGGGGGCGGATACGCACATACACGCGCGGTCGCGAGATGACTGCCTTGCTCATTACTTCTGCACTAACCGGCCTCGCGCCCGCGCAGTGAGGCACACCTATAAGCTCTAGATAAAAAAATTGAGCGCAGTCTCACAAAAAGAAGTTGTCCTGCTTTTCTCCGCTTTGACCCTGTTGTACGCGTGTGTGTGAGTGTTAAATTTCCCAGCAGCAGGTGGGCTACGAACGGTGCAGCTATGTGCAGGATAAGCCTGTATGTTGATCCCAGCAGTGAATCGGCTGCACTTCTACTTGTCAAACTTCCTGAAAGAGACCACCTGGAGAGGGAGGGAGGGAGGAGATGGTGTGGGGAAGTCGGGACTGCACACGAGAACGACTCCAGACGAATGCTCGCACGCCCTCTAGATGATGAGGTACTGATTCAATCCGTCTCCTCGGGAGGGTATAAGTAAGGAAGGGAAATGATGTTTGTCCTTTGGTCTAATATATATATATGTATGAATATGCAGCGATAGAAGGCGCAAAAAGTGTGTACAGGAACTATAAATATATATTCAGAAAAAACAAGAGAGAAGGTAACGTGCCCGCACGTACGCCCACAAGGGCTGACGCACACCTATGTCGTGATAGAGTAAATGTATATAACTATGTTTATTTTTACGTATTTATGTACGCGTGTGTGTGTGCGTGTGCGCCGTCACTGGTAAATCACTTCAGCACGACAAAAAGATATGGCAAAACAGAAAATGAGAGCAAAAGGGACGATAACGCACAAATGCGATGGGAGAGTGACTCTGCATGAGGGAAAGAGTCTGCATTGCGGAAATCCTCGAAATAGTTAAGTACTGGAAAATCTAGCTAGAAAACATACATGTATAAACTTACGAATGACATTACTCCGAGGATGGAGAAGAGCGTAAGAGGGGATTTATATGTGCGCGAATGAACCCTCACGGACATGAAGACTCTGTATGCCCCTACTCCGTATCCCGCTCATTACCCTTTTTTTTAATGACATACCGCCCACTTTCCACTGGCTCAGTTTCCCCATTATCCATTCTTAGCCAGTAGATCGTGGGTGAAGGTCAAGCAGCAGCGTAAACAAGAGAGAGATGGAGGGGGGGAGAACACACATCGATGCATGTCTGCAGACTAAAGTACATATGGAATGACAGCTTTGCGCTGAAGGTTACGATACTCGTCGCCAAATGTGTGGATGTACCAACGGTGGTGCGCCAGACCTCGGGGTATTAAGTTTACCATCACATACACGAAAAAGCTAAAGGCCGCCAGCGTAGGGGCAACCCGCTCCAGCGTCGGCGTTGCAGTGGCTAGTGACTCCGGACACCAGCAGGCCACTCCAGCACTCGTGTGCCAGGTCATCGTAAACACCGCGATGGCGTACGCGCACCACTCCACCATCTCCCCAAAAAAGTTTGGGCAGCTGACGAGTCTGAAGTAGCCACCATACGGAATGCCATAACCAGCACGCACCCCACCGCCCGCCGCCTGCGCCGTCGCGGCAGCGGCAGCAGTATCAGCACCAGTGCGGCTGCGCTTCAGCTCAATCAGGCGTCTGTCAGAGTCCACGTTCAGACACATGCCAGCGCAGAAGAGCGCACCACTTAGTGTCATCACAGCGCCAAAGACCACGGCGCTCAAATAGTTGCGAGTAACTCCCGAAACATCCACCGTCGTCAGGGAAGCGGGGCCGCAGAGATCGTGGTAGCCGACGACACAGTGGAGGAAGGACATGGAGGTGACAGGGCGGGGCACCGGCACTGTGGTGAAGGGGGTGTACGGGATCAAGCACACGAGCAGCTGCAGACGGCCGTTGAAGGCACAATAGAGAGTGGCGCACAAGGTCACGTGAACAGGCACCGTCTGTGCGGTCTCAGGGACACGCATCGGGTACAGAATGGTTCTGTTTGTGTAATGGAGCACAATCATGAGAAAGGCAATGTGCAGTCGCCCAGTGATAGCCTCGTGGACCAGCGAGGTGTATGACCCCGCCAACGGGCCACCCTGCGCGACCGTGGCGCGTGGGTACTCCACTGCGACAAAGTAAACGGCATTGAGGAGCACAGGGGACTCCTGCAGGAACCACGACAGCTTTGCAGGCAGTCGAAAGCGAATGCGAGTCTGGTCAGCGTGCCGGCCGTAGGGAGCATCCATCACAAAGGTCAGCACAAGGTACGTGACGAGCGCCAGAGCCAGCTGCATCCACGCGCCAGCCCAGACTACCCGGGCATTGCGTTTATCTATCATCTCTGCTGAATCATCACCGCTTTGGTGAGAAAAGTAGAAGTGATGCGGCAGCGCGGTCTGCGTCATCCACACAAGTACGCACGACGTGAGGAGCAGGTGAACGGCCACCACAGACGCGTTAGAGAGGCCATCGCTGGTGTCAGTGGTGCGTTTCACCATTGGGGCCGTTTTGGTCCCCCAGTATAGCTTCGCTGGGAGAGAGTGAGAAAGCACACATAAGAAGATCGAATAGAGAAAGTAGAGAAAAAGAATGGAGAACTGGAGGGGGAGATGTGTGCTCTCTTCGCAGCCAACTGCACTAAACTGTACAAAGACACAGAATATACACACACATTACACTAAGCCAACCTTATTTCCTTTGCCGCTCTTCTCAATTTTATACGACCTTCGCGCACGCGCTGTGTATGCGTACGTGTGTGTGTGCACGCATACGCACGCATGTTGAATTTGCAGCGTGTACTTCTGGAAGTCAATCGTTCATAAGCTGCTGTGCAGTAAAACAAAAATAACAGCAAGACAAAAGGAATGCGTTCACATTCCTCGCCACCTCCGTCTCCCTCACCTTTCCCCGGGGGAGGCAGGGGAGGGTTCCTCCGCACAAAACCGAGGCAGTACCTTATCTGCGGTACACATCACCTCCTCCACACGCACACGCTCATAGAGGAGTAGGTAGCTCTCCTCCCGCAACGCCTCAGCGTGGGTGCGGGACCGGCACCGCCTCACGCGGTGGTCGTTCGCCACATACCACTCGTCATTTCCCCGAGCAGATTCCATGTCCGCGCCGGGCTCCGGAATGCGGAACTGAGAGACGTAGTGGCCCCAGTTGAGGGACTGCCCGAGGTGGACAACCGTTCCCTGCAGACGATACACCGCACGCTCAGCACAGATGAGCTCCTGATGCTCCTCGCGGCGCGGGCGGCCCTGTCTGGCTTCGTTGTTGAGCGCCTGCTGGGTGGTGACGCGCTCGGAGCGTCGGAGGACGTCGGTGAATCGCTTCGCTTCGGAATCGTAGTAGCAGCCGGGCTCACCGTGCGTGGGGTCTGTAGGCGCAGCAGAGGATAAGGATGGTGCAGCAAGGGAGTAAATCACCAGCTCCTCGTCCACCGCTACACGTGCGCTATTCTTCGTCACGAATGGACGGCCGTCGATGTAGCTGAGCGAGAATCGCTTCAGCTGCAGAACCAGTACGGCTGGCTGCGGGCCCCAAAAGCACCCACCCTGATACTGGTGTTTATCGCTGCCACAGGCATCGCAGGTGTACCCCTCCAAAGCCTCGTACTGCATATTGAGTCGCAGCAACTCTGACAGTCGCGGCAGTGCGGTCGTCGTACTGTGCTCGGCGACCTGGCTTGCACCCGCCTCCTGCAGCGCCACTTCATCATCCACGCCTCTGACGCCGCTGCTCGGCTCCAACGGCGACTGCAGTGCCACGGACAAATTTATAAAAACCTCCTCCGAGACGATTTCGTGTCCGCAGTGCGGGTTGCGGCAGCGTATAATGTTGAGTTGCTTGCCACAGACCAGCTCGTTCACCCACACTGCCACCTCTGCCGGCCTTGCGGGCGTAGCCGTAGCCACTGCAGCTGGGATTGCAGGAGGGGCATTCATGGCGGGGTCGTCAGCCGCCGGGGAGGGGTGCGCACGCCTCTGCTGTTGCTCCCGAAGTTCGGCCAACCGCTGCTCAAATCGCAGCGCCTCCTCCTCCAACTTTGTCATGAGAGAAACGAAAAGTTCGTGAGCATCCTCCTGCTCACCAGTAAAGAAGCAGTCGTCCTTGAAGAACACCTCCAGAGGTGACATGTCCACCCCGCGAACGTACTCACGAAGGCTCATCTCCGCCTGCACGAGCTGCTTCCACGCTGTCAGTCGCTGGAGCCGCGACTGCGAGCCGTCCCGCAGCAGTGGGGCCGCCAGCGCCACAATGCGCTCGCGGCTCTGCACATCACGTGCGAGGTCGGCTAGTGCCCCGTGAGCGGTGCTAACCGCATAGCCCTCCGCGTCCTCATCCACCAGCGCGTTCGCCTCCGCCGCAGTGACGTGCTGGCAGACCTGTATCCACCGCTGCCCGGACGCCTCGTCGCCCTCGTCCTCTTCACGGCTACGCTTGTGGGGTGGTCGATCGTCGTCGTCGACGCGGTGGATGACCTCCGCCGGGCGCGCAGCTGCATAGCCGCTTCCTGTGTCCACCACTGTCCCGCCACCTGTCGTGCAGCACACCTCCGCAAGCACAGGAGTGGAGGATAAGATGGCGCGGCGGAAGGACGGGGATCGCAGCAGGAGCGTGAGCACACTGCATGCGTAACAGTTATTGCCGACATTGTGAAACCCACTGTAATCGCGCACCCGCACTGCCCCGACGCCGTCCTCGGCATCGTCGCCGTCAGCGCTGCAGCTGATACCGCCTGGCCCAGCACCATTGCCCTCCGTGTCGCTGTGACTCTGATGGCCGGCTGTCAGATCTATGCCCCCCACCCCAGCCGCGTCCACGGAACAGAGACGGCGCTCGGCGCTCACGGAGCCTTGGCCCTGTCCGGGCACCGTCTCCGCCGGGGACGGCGGCGATGAGGGGGAAGGCAGGTCCCATGTATCCTCCGCATCCACGTTGCAGGGGGACACCGGCACGGTAGGTGGGGTGGTGCTTCCGTGTCGGGCGGCCCCAGACCAGTCCGGCTCCGTCTGCCGCAAGGCGGGTGGGAGCAACGGCACGGTGGCGGTGGCAGCGCCTCCCGACGTGGGGACGGAGTCCGGTGATACAGCCGGCCCCGGCTGAATCGATGAGGAAGTGGAGTCACGCCGCCAGCCCATGGGAGGAGAGGACGCGCTGTCCATCCACGGCATGTGCCGCGGCGCCGTCCGCGGTGAGACGGTCGTGCGCAGTGGTGGAGTGGAGGGTGGCTGGAAGAGTAGCACACCGCCGCTCGCGCTCGCGGCAGCCATCTTGATGGTGGCTGGTGAAACAGTGGTGGGTGTCATCGTGGCCGTGGCTAGGGGCCGGAGGCCATCGCGCCCGGGCCACCCATGCGGCCCATGCGTCACGGGGGGAGGGGAGAGGCTGGCACTGCTTTGTCGCTGTTTGCGCTGCGGCGAGAGCAGCGCAGCCGTCACCGGAGTGCGGGGAATGCCATGGCGGATTGGGGTGGCTGCCATGGGCTCAGTCTCGCCCTTGTGCTGCTTGTGCCGATCACCAGACACACTTGTCTTCCTCGCAGAATGGGTAGCATGAGGCCTTTCGAAGTTCCGTGTCTCCGCTTCCCGTGGCCGGCGCAGTCCCACAGGTAATCTTTGAGGCGACCAAAGACGATTACGCGGCTCGCCGACATCACGATTAGGGGTCAGCGTAGCGATGCTGCTGGAGGCCTGTCGCAGCGATTGCGTGTTCGGCTGATGCGACTGTGCACTGTCACCCAGTGTATTGAGCGGGGTACTCTCTCGCAGGGCCCCGTGACTGCCCCGTCCACCGCCGCCATCGCCACCATTACGATCCTTCTTTTCCTGAGCTCCTAGCATACGCCTGCCATGGCTCATGGCGCTATCACAGAAAGGCGTGTCACCGATCCAAAAGAAGCAAATATATATATATATATATATATATTAAATAGGGGTAAAGGATAGGAAATTCCGACTGTCTCTCCTCCTCTGTCTTGCCCCTAACGTAGCGCCAGAGTTGTTATTGTGTGTGTGCGCGCTAAATCGCAGAAAAAAAACAATGAAGACAAGGATGGTGGGACAATTGGGGGATCTATATGTAAATCGAGCGCCAGGCGCCGTTATTGAGAACCGTATATATCCAAATAACAACTCCTCAAAGCAACGAAGCCAATGCTCTGAACGAATTCTCAGACAGAACTACACATACACACACACACACCGTCCCCTCTATGGTCCACTTTCTATGTTAAGGTGTTATCTTTGATTCCTTGTTGTGGACGATCTGCTTCGTCTTCTTTTTGGTCTCTGTGTTTTGCGGCTTCCTTCACGACACCAAAGTCCTCACTGCCTGTACGCATAAAACAAAAAGGGTAAAATGAAATTGATGGGAAGGGTACATATATATGTGTATATATATATGTGTGTGTACAAAGACAGTTAAATACAAAATGCATGGTCAACCGCTCACGATATTACTCCTCCCCCCAAAGTTCCACTGGTTGTCGCACTGCCGCAGTGGCACGCTTCAGGACGTAACGGTTCGCACTTATTTCAGTCTTTTATAATCATTATTTCAAATAGCAGTAAGGTGGTGTACAGCTGCACACGTACAGATGAGAAGCAATGATAAGCACATTTCTCTCTTTCTCTTGCTCGCCCTCTCCATCTCCATCTTTTTCTATGATCCTTTCCTAATTCCACCACCGAAACCAGCAAGCGCCCGCACGTCCGGGGGCACATCATAGGGTACGAGTGGCTCATGACAGACCTCACAACGGAATGTGTGTGCAACACCAAGCACCTCACGCACCTCATCACGTGAGCAATCGTCCACGTTCACGCAGCACAGCAACACAGCCCTGCTCGCCCCACCAAAGACACCGCGAAGCAAAGCCGCACTCACTGGTGCGTCGTGGCCCCTGGCGGAGACGGCATCATGGAGCACCCTCCGCAAGTCTGCGCTCCGCTGCCGCTGCCACGCCAGTCTATCCGGTCCAGGCCCGCTACTGCTCCTCGGGGATGCGCTAGCTCGCGATATGGCATCCACGAGCAGACCCCGCGTGCAGCGCAGGTGGCTGTGAGGGTGCGGTGAGATGGGAGCACTCCCTACGGGTGGGGAGGAGAAGGCGCACAGATTCAGAAAACGCACAGAGGCTTTATGCAGGTGGCCTTTGCGATCAATTGCCTCGATGTGAAGTGTCAGAACGACATCGAGACAAGGAGTTACGTAATGGTCACCACTCTCGTCGTGGGTCACGAGCGCAGTGGCAGCACGCAGACCCCAACGCATCATCTCACGAAGGTCGGAGATGGCCTCGATGCGGTGAACCGTCACCATCCTTGCCATCCCCGACGCTGATGATGACGACGCTGGCAGCGTGGAGGCGTCGCGCCGTGACGGCTGTGACACCCTCAGTGCTGCGTAGGAGTTCGGTAGCTCACAGAGTGGCACCTGTCGGATGTGAGCGCCACCATGGAGAGTCTCTGCAGCTAGCAGGTCAACGACACCATCGTCCCTACGACGCCTGCCGAGGATGCCAGCAATGCTGCACGACAGCGTGAGCGCGGGGCTGCCACCCACCGCAGTGGAGTTGTCGTCGTTGTCATCGTCGTACATGGAGGCTGCAACCGTAGTGCAGCAGGGTTGAGCAAGAAGTTGGGCAGCAACCAGTGTGGCCAGCCCCTCACTATCGGGGAGCACACTCCCAGTGGCAGCGGCACGGCAGGGGTGCATCGCTGGGAGGACCGCAGTGCCATACAAGAGCGCTGCCCGGTCGCTGCCACCGCAGCAACGGCGCCCTCCCAGCGCAAGAAAGGTGTAATTGATCCCAGCCATCACCTCATCGGAGACACGGTCCAAATCAATGCCGTCCATCAGTGCCCCATCCACCACACTGCCCTCGTCCCCCCACTGCTGCTGCTGCAGGTTCCAGGAGAGTGCACAATCTAACGAGTACGACGAGTGCATCTCCAGGTCCGCAATTGTGAAATCGTCCACGCACTCGAAGCACGCCCCGCCGCTCTCCGCCATCACCTCTCTCTCTCCGTCTCCCCTCGTTAGACACGCCACCGCACATTGGAGGCCGTGGGACCGCGACACTGCACAGCGCATGCGCTTCTCGGACAGCCGGGCCGTCGCATACGCCCGCACGCTCAGGGCAAGGTCCTCTCTATGAATGGACTCCTCCGCCGAAAGACGAGACAGCTCAGTCTCAGCCTCCGCCAACTCCGCACGCAGCCTCTGTACCCGGCTCCGTGCGCGCGCGTGGCTGCCACTCGACGTTTGGAGGGCTGACATGCGCTGCTTCACATCAGCGCCGCCATCGGCGACCACACTTACAAGGAACTCAAGCTGCTCTTCCAGCACAGATGCAGGCTCGACCAACGCGTGGCCATTCATAAATCTATGAGTGTGTAATGCGATATATATATATATATATATATGTATGTCTGTATTTGTATGTTTGCCTGGGTGTGGATGTGTAAAGAAGGCATTGGAATGAGAACGGTGAAGTGGAAGATTGAATGTTGCCCGCCGTAGCCCTGTGAAGCTGTAGTAGAGGGCATTGCATGTACCCACGCTCATGAGAAGTGTCCTCCTCTTCTTCATCTTCTTTTTTGTAAGGCAGAAAGAACAAAGGTCGTGTGGTGTCCTTGATATTCTTTGTTTTTGGCGCTTCTTGTCGGTGTCAATGAAGGCATCCGTCATTCCTGATGCACGTTAATCTACATTATCCTGGCCCTCCCGCACATCCCTCTTCCCCACCCACTCGTGTTTCTGATATTCCCTGTGCGGGGTTTCAAAGAATATCTAGCAGAGCACATCACTTTGGGGGTGTAAGAAGACATGAGGCTGCACTCACAGGCCCACACGCACGCACGCACTCGCCCAGTCGTGAAAAGGGGGAGGGGGAGGGGGGGGATATTTGTCTTCTTCTGTCATATCAGTATGGAGCAGATAGCATACCAACGAGAGTAGCGTGCACACAAATGGAAAAGAAAACTGAAGAGAAGGGGTACGCGAAAAAAAAAAGAACATATGTATGCTAACCTATAATATATATATATATATATATATATCAAAGCAGAAAACGCCCTGTTCTCCCCAGCACACACGCCAAAGCAAAACAATAAGAACAATATAGCAGTCGTACTAGCACCACATCGGGTTCCAAGTTACTCACCCACAAGCCCCTTCGCTGTCTCTTACTCATAAACATAGACACGCAGCGCGCTCTCACTCTCTCTCCCTTACACACACTACTTTAAAACATTCTCACTGAAATAGGTTTTTTGCAGGGCACGATGCCATACGCAGCCATCTGCGTTGCCTGCTGGTCCACGGGCGGCAACGGCAAGCACGCCATGATGGCCAGCTCCCCGAGAGTGAAGGCAAAGATGCGGTAGCGACAGCGCAACAGATAGCGCAGCCGCCACCCATAGAGAGCCGTTCCACAGCCGTGGTAGCCGCACCCGCATGGCAGCCCAGCCGTGAGCACATCTAGTATTATCATCGTGGCCAAGGTGCGCTTGTAACCTCCCTCCTCCCCATAAAACCACTCACAGCAGAACCTCTGTGGATAACGCTGCCGGGTCACCTCCTCCTCAAACAGAAGTTGTGTTTGCTCGGCAATGTCGCAGCGGAGGCAGAACATGCGGTGTACGAGACGGCCGCAATTGTCCGTGAAGGAGTGCTCTGGTGAAGCAGCGGCGGCGTTAACGACGCCCGTCTCATAGTAGGCATCCTCCTGCGCAAAGCCAACCTGCCTGATCCTTCTGCTCCCTCTGCGCAAGTGTGGAGGGTGCGCTGCTGCGGGCTGTGGTGAGTACAGGTTGAGAAGCACATCGTCGTCCATGGTCTGCGGGTCCAATCGGTACAACATGTCATCCAGCTCCGCTCGCTCGAACAGAGAAAGGGGGTTGAGCCCAACTGTGGATGTGGGCATCCGCCGCAGAGAGTTCTCCAAGCATGGGATAAATAAAGGTGCATGGCAGAAGGGCTGCAGCCAAGCAGTGCGGTCCAGCACGGGCGAACTAAACACCAGTGGGATTGAGTCCAGGGTGACCCGCTGCCTGTTGTGGTACTCCGTGCGCAGCCGCTGCATCTCGACGGTGTCGGCCCGGGTTGGGAAGGCGGCGGGCGGAAGCCCCAGTCTCGCACGTATCAACGCTGACTGGTGAACGGCAGCGACAAAGCCACCGTTGTCATGCATGTTGTTGTTCGTAGCCATGTTGTTGCGCCACGTCAAAGTAACCGGGATGTTGCTCGCGGCGCCAGTGTGTTGGTCGTGCGCGTTGTTGTTCAGGTTGTGTGGAGGAGGAAGAGTTGTGGCAGCGAGGAGGTTAGGGTTGGAGTTTCCCACGTCTTCGCCTTCTGATTGTGTTTGCGGTGGACTGGAGGAGTGATCTCTGGCTGTGGAGTGCGAGGTCGCAGCTAGGTAATTCCCCTGTTGTACTCCGTGTGCGCCTCCCGATAAGGCAGCGATGTGATTCCCAGTAGCCGAGCCGTTCAGCGGGGCCTGGGCTGTGGGGTGTGTGGTGGCGCCGGTGCGACCGGCTGGGTGGCCGGCAGGGCGATCGCGGGGACCCTGATTCGTAGCTCCTCGTGATGTAGTATCCGGGCTGCGGACGTCATTGCTTGGTCGCGGCATCTATGTGTGAAATGGATCGGTGCTGAAATAAGAAACAACCTACGACTGAGGAAAAAGTAAACAGAAGGTCCTAAGCAAATGGGGGGAAGAGAAGGGGGCTACTACAGAGAGTCGTGAGTGTGCTGTGCTGGCGTCTCCCTCCTCTCTTCGTTTGCTACTCTACTTTCCTTTTTTTATTGTATTAGGGATCCATTAAATGCCCAACGACATTGATGATGATGATTCATCATTAAAGAAACATCAAAGCGAAATTGTGAGATTGAAACGGTTAAATTGATTCATCCAAAGAGGGCATCCATGTACAGGGAGTGGCAGATTACGCGTGTGTGATGCGGCACAAGCCCCATACCCGCCGATAATACGAACAAAAAAACACAAAGTGGTACTCCCTCCTTCCAGTCCCTCCAAGGGTATCCGGCTCGACGTCCGCAAATATGTAGTGCTCTCCAAAGCCCTATATATATATATATATATATATATATGGAGGACAATTCCCCCCCCCCCACCTCACGCGCGCACACGTATTCGCACGGTACTTACCAGTGGATCCACTATCCAGCAGAGTAATTGGCCCACAATTGTAAAGGGAGTATAAACACTCGAATGTGCTCCCTTTGTATATAAGAAATAATAACATAAACACACACCACGCACGCCAATAGTTAGTGCGGAACCTATGAAGCGTTCGTGATGGTGTGTGCCACACTCAGATAGATACGAGCAAACTAAACAACACAAAAAGGGGGAACGCAAAGGAAAACTGAGCGATAGGGGAACACAACAGCAGCTCCAGAAAGCAAAAAAGGGTGGGTGGGGGGGGGGACGGTGAGCAATCATCCTATAACGTCAAACGTGTCGCAGAGCAGCGAGTAGCTGCGCATGCTGCTCACCTCCATCCCAGCCTTCAGCAAACAAATGCCCACCGCTGTGTATAAATGCACGTGACTGCGTGTATGAGTATGTGTGTGTGTGTGTGTTTGTGTGTACGTGTGCCCTGCTGCGTAGGTGCAATCGAGGTCACTGTTCTTGTGGGGAAGGTAGAGCGCTAGTGATCATAGCGTCATTGTCGGTGGGAAGCACCGGTGCGAGAAGTGTGCCCGCCACATCCTCGGCCACCGCCAGCGACTCCGACATACTCACGCGCATGTCCTCAAACCCCATATTATACTGGGAGAGAACAGCGGTGTGGAGTGGGTCGGAGAGGTCCTCCTCCGTGAGGCCAGCCGGCGACGCGAAGGACAGCGCTGCTACCGCTGCCGTGGCGACGGAGCTGGCAGTCTGAGAGGGCTGTGGCGCCGCCTTTCCGCCCCTGCAGTGAAGGCTCAGATACTCTGCGAGGGGCACGCCGACGCACTTGGGGCGCCCATGAGCAAGTGCCCTGGCCTCGTTCATGTCACTAGTGGAAAAGGCGGGGCAGCGCCACACAGAGGGGCTCCCCATCGTGAATGCGACCGACTCGGGTTCAGCGACTGCCGCGGAAGCCGGTGTCGCGGTGGTGGTGGTGACCACCACTTGCTTGTGCTTCGCCTTGGCAGTTGTGCTGCTCTGTGTCCCCTCCACGAGTGGGCTGGCGGCGGCACTGCCCTTTCCAGCCTGATCGTACAGGTCCACCAGCACGGCCATTGGGAGGGAGGGATCTCCGACTCCGGGGATGGGCCGATTGACAGAGGCGATCGCTGCCTTTCCTACTCGGGATGTGGCAGAGGCAATCACGGGAGTGAGAAAAATACCCATCGAATTCATCTTGGCCCGCTCCGGGGGCCCAGGAGCGGCCACCGCCTCTGTGATCGCTTCTGCAGAAGCCGGCGCAGCTCTAGCGGTGGTGGAGCCTCTGCCATGGTCCTCAGTGGCGGCGGCGGGAGGAGGCGGGGTCATGTACACGGCATCCACCGCTGGGGATGGCGCCACCCGTACCACCCGCGGCTCCCCCAAGGTGGAAGAGGCCAGGTCGGCGACCGCCATCACGATGGTGTTAAAGAAGGCCGGGTGGAGGTAGTGGCCCATACTTTTCAGCACGAGCATCCTGGAACGCTGCAGGCAAGAGGCAGTACGGTAGCCGTGTATGGGCGGGACCAGCAGATCCTGTGCGCCGTGGATCACCAGTGCGGGGATCGTCAGGTGCCGCAGGGCCTCATCGCGGCCTGGGCAGCGGCGGATGGCAGCGGCCTGCCGAATGAGGCCGGAGCTGTAGGAGCTCCGTCGCAGCGAGAGCAGGTAGCGCTCTTTCAGGTAATCTGCGTCCACGGGGAGGGCATGCTCGAGCAGGCGCCGCAGCGAGGCGACACGGAACTCCAGTAACTCATCCACCGTGCAGCGCGCGGGCGGCTTGCGCAGCAGCCACAGCTTCACCCACATCTGTGCATCCGGGAGGTCGGGAGCGTTGGTGGTGGACATGATGGAGGTGATGCTCAGCACCTGCTGAGGAGCAAGAAGGGCAATGGTTTGGGCAATCATGCCTCCCATGCTCACACCAAGCACATGCGCGCTGGGAATTTGCAGGGCGGCGAGCAGCGCCAGGGCATCCTTGGCCATACTCTCAATCGTGTAGGGCAGCCGCTCCCCGAGCACGGAGGCCCACTTGGTCGGCAGCAGTAGCCGAGGCCCCGCCACGCTGCCCTTCTTCTCCACCTTCGTCGAGTGCCCCATGTCACGGTTGTCGAAGCGCACCACATAGAAGCCAACACGCACGAAGGCCTCGCACA